>JAEIIO010011757.1:0-22207 GCA_018874655.1 Drosophila diplacantha | reverse complement strand
TTCTTCGACTTTTATCGTTTTTCTTTTGAAAATTTAAGAAAATATATATTGTATATATATAGGCGCGAAAATTAATAATTAATTCAACATTTTTATATATACTATATAACTATATGTACCGTGAGTACGTTATGTGTGTATGCAGTTTCTGTTTCTGAAGTTTCTCTCATTATCTATCGTGGCTGTTCTGTGCTCGGTTGTTCTCCTTCGTTTCTTCTGCCTCACACCGAATCGTAGCATTTATCGCATTTAGGAATAGTTTGGGGCGCTAGTCCCAGCTTAGGCAAACCCAAAGCCCTCGGAGCACTCGTGTATGGCCTTGAGCAGGCAGCTGCGCAGCTTGTCGTATGACTTGTACATGGGCAGATCCAATTGGTTGAAGCTGTCGGAGAGGAGGGGAATTACTTAATGGGGGATGCGTGAATATTATGGGAGAGCGCGCTTACCAAGTGTGGGCACAGGGCAGACGATCCGTGGATCGATCGTCGCGATGAATCTGGAACTTTTGTATGCCATTCATGCCCTCCAGCGAGCCAAAGCCCTGCAACGGCACCTTGGAGGTGCCCGTCACGAATTGCAGGAACTTGGCCCGGTCCGCCTGGTCGAAGCTGCGCAAGGCGCGCCAGAACCATTGTATCTGGAAGGGGAAAGTACAAGGACGATTACACCAGCACGATATAGAGGGGGATGGAGACAAAGAGAGCGGGAACGCGAATCTTACCTGTGCCGACTTGGATGTGTACTTGTGGTACTCGGTGTTGGCCTTTAGATCTTCAATGTCGATATCCGGCAGGCCGGATATGAGAAGTTCCAGTTCCTGTTCGTTGAAAATCGATATTAAATGCTTTGGAATAATGTCGTAGAAGCCCTCGAGGAATGCGTCCAATCTGGGGGAGATGAGAGAGAAAGACTCGAGTTAGTTAATGATTGGCAATGATCGATACATATTTCGAGGCTTTATCGATACTCAAAGAAAAGTCCGATATATGCATTAATAATTAATAAACATATAAAGCAATTTTTGGGATATTCTCGTTACTATATCGAGCACAGTTTTCAATTTTTCTTCTCTATGCATGTTATTTACCCATATTAGCTTAGGAAATACTCACTGCTGTCGTATGGAGCCGCTCATCTTGAGCTGGCACACCAACTGCACATACTCGAACTTGTTCTCCTCGGTCACCGCTATGTCGCGGCCATTGGGCTTGAGATCACGGATCTGGGTGACGCCAAACTCTTGGACCTCTGTGGAGAAGGTCAGCTCGTAGCCCAGCGTAGAGATGTCGTTCTTCATGAGATAGTCGAGGCCCTTGTAGAACTCATAGTCCTGGGACTCCATGTCCGTGTGCTTCACCTGCTTGCCCAGGATGTGCTTGTAGAAGGAGCGTGTGAAGTAGCACTCGAGCAGTTTGTTGTCGTGCACGGCCTTAGCTGTGGGAGGAGTTATATAAGATATACCGAGGGGGTCCGATGGCATCTACTTACCAATTACGCGGCCCACGAACTTGAAGTAGCTCAGGTGATTGGGATTGGCGTGGCTCGAGGGATTGATCATGTAGGTGACGCGGTCGCCGGGCGACACGCAGAACAAGGCATACATCGGATTGAAGATCTCGCGGGATATGATCACATACCACTCGCGCAGCAGTCCGCCAGCGTCCTGGCCCTCCTCGTCTGCCAGGGGGAGAAACATAGAAGGATCATGTACTGCTGCTGGATGAACCCAAGCCAACTCAACGCAACTCACCCTCGAAGACAATGTAGAATCGGTTCTTCCACTCCTCCGGCCCCAGGCGGTACAGCACACGGAACGAGTCCTCGAAGACGGTGACACGTCGCACGCTGACCGTATGCTCCTCGCGGCGTATACCCTCGTCCAGGCGCTCCAGCTCCGTTTGGAAGTATTTGCGCTTCACATCAAAGTCCAGGATGCGCGTATGGTCCACCAGCACGGCGAAGGGTCCGTCGGAGAGGTGTGTGGGCGACTGGCGAAGGATCTGATTAAGCACGGTGCGGTGCTTCTCGGCGAACTGGAGGAACTTCTGGCGATCCTGCCGCAGCAGCGCCTCGTGGGCACTCAGCGCGTTGCTGTTACTGGCGCTGGCGCTGGCACTGCTGCCACTGCCGCTGTTGGCGGCGGAGCTGCTGTTGGCCGTCGTCTGATTGGGCGTGTTGGTAGCGGCGTCCTGCATCCGTGTCTCATCTAGGGGGGTGGGTGTTAAAGGATCGATGGATCAGTTATCGGCATTGATTAGTTACGTCACAAATCCCCAAGGGAACTTACCCTCGGAGCTGGTATTGGCGCTGCTCGTATCGTCCATCGGCGGCGGACTGTTCTGCTGCCGCTGCCGCTGCTGGGCAGTCGCTGATGCAGCCGCCGCTGCCATCTCAGCCGCCAAGGCTCTACCGTTCGGGCCGGCCAGCGAGCGCAGGCCCAGGACTATGGCACCACCGCCAATCCTGGGCTTCTTTACCGCGTTGCGATGCGAGGCATGGATGAGGAAGAAGGCCTCGACGGTGGGCTGCAGTACCAGGACGGCGAACTCGTCCTTGGACTCCTCCAGGGCCACCAGGCACTCGCTGAGCGTGTGCCAGAGAACGTCTAGGCAGAGAATCTGGCTCAGAGTCGGCTTGTTGTTGTTGCTGGTATTGGCGACCACCTTGGCGCCCGTCGCGGTTGCCTCGCTATTGGCACGCGCTCTTTGCTCGGCCTCCAGGGCCTCATCGATATCCAAATACTCTTCATCGTCATCGCCCTCTTCGTCCTCGCCATCCTGCAGGTTCACCTGCTGCACCGGCGGTTGCTGCTGCTGCTGCTGCTGTGGCTGCTGCTGCTGCTGATGGTGATTGGTGTCCATACTGAAGCCAGAGAGAGGCGGCGGCGAGGGACCTGTGCTCACCGATTCAGTGGCCCAGATGCTGCTACCTGACGGTGGATCTCCCAGAATGTCGATGAAATCATCGTCATCGTGACCGCCATTGCCAAGGACTCTTCTGCCGCCTGATCCGCTGTTGCCGCCGACCGTCGGCAGGATATCCGGCGAGTCGTACATGTCGCGCACCTGCATGAAGATCTTCAGGGTGCGCAGGAAGTAGGGCTGGGCGGATGAGTTGGACATAAGCTTCTTCATCGACGGCAGCTGCAGCTCGCACGTGGGCTTGGCGTTCTTCGGCGCCGATATGATGACATGTTCGGCGGTAAAGCGATCCTGCATGATGCCCTCGTTCACGGCCAGGTTGGGCAGGAGACTGGCACCGCCCGACGATCCCGAAGATCCCGATTGAGCAGCAGCCGCCGCCGCAGCAGCTGTCGATGATGCCGAGGCGGAGGTAGAGGCCTGCTGCGAAGTGCTGGCCACGCCCTGGTGACTGTTGTAGGCACGAATCTCGTTGAGCAGCGTCTGGATGGCCTGGCGCACCTCCTCGGCCAGGCCCAGGATGGCGGCAGTCAAGTATTGAATGAATATGGCATTGGAGGCCTGCGAGCACTGCGTGAGGTTGACTATCAGCTTGGCCACGTTGTCCAGGCCCTCGGTGGTGCCGCACTGGTGGGTCAGCACCTCGATGACCAGCTGCAGCTGGGAGAAGTTCTTGGCGTAGATCTTGCGCCTGGGCTTCGACGGCTGCACCGGCATGCCCAAGCTCAGGGTCGGCAGCTGCTGCTGCTGTGGCTGCGGCTGCGTCGCCGGCTTGACTCCATCATTTCCATCACCGGAGGCTGGATTTCCGGCGGCGGGGATTGCCTGCTCGGTGCTATTGGTCGCAAGACCGTCACCGATCTCGCTGGCATTATTGCCCCCTGCCGTCGCCAGCTCAGACGTCGCCGCCGCAGATGCCGGTGCTCCCGGTCCTGTCGCCTGGCCAATGGGTATCAGCGGCGGCATCTGTTCGGGTAGCCAGTCCTCCTCCTTGGGCAGCTCCGTGCTGAGCGAGGCCAGCAGCTTGACCAGCATGTCGGTGAGATGGGGCGACCGGCAGATCACCTTGTAGGGCAGCATCTCGAGCAGCTGGCCGAACGGCGAGTCGCTGAAGGACAGGAAGTCGTCGGTGTTCGCCTGCCACTCCCACGGCGGCTGCGAGGTGAGCGGGAACTGGGAGACATGCGACATTCGCACCTGCGTCTGCTTGTCAATGTTGAGGACCACGTCCCAGAAGTTCTTGGCGTTCGTCTGGTAGGCCACCGATTGCTGGCCGCTGCCGCTGCAGCTTGACACCTTGGCGCTGGCCGCTGCCTTGGCTGCCGCCGCCTTCGAGGTGGACGGCGCCTCGTCTAGCGGCGTGGCGGGCTTCGATAAGGACGAGGACGACTGGCTGCTGGCCGGCTGATCATCGAGGATGCCGCGCAGCCGATTGGCGACCTGGTAGCGGCAGAAGCGTGAACGAAAGTCCAGAGTTCCACCCGGCGGCACGGGTTCGTCCAGTCGAGTCGGAACTCCTCCAGCTGGGGGCCAGGGCATACCTCCTGCGGCTGCTGCTCCTGTACCAGCTCCAGCTCCAGCTCCAGCTGCACCCATCACTGTGTTGGGTGGCAGGCCCAAGACGGCGCTCAGGATGCGGCGGGTCTTCACCTCGCGATTGTAGGGCACAAAGCTGGCCGGATAGTGTTTGGCCAGCACGAACAGCAAGTCCAGGCAGTTGCGCACGATCATCTGGGCCGCCTGGGGGTTTATGCTGATGCTGCGGGCACTGCCCTCGTACAGGCGGTTGATCAGGAAGATGTTGCTCTTGTAGCCAAAGGCGGCGTCCACGCGCAGCTTGAGCCACTCGGGCTTGCTGCCCGCCTGGCCGCCGGCCGTGCCGAAATTGGCATTGTCCTCGTTCGTCTTCTGGACGATGCTGATCAAGGCGTTAATGATCCAGTCCCGGGTGGGCTCGTGGTGGCACAGGTTCCGGATGACGCGATGCAACCGCATGCTGTAGACCTTCTGGTCCTCGACGAACAGGAAGAGCAGCAGCGTGGCCAGCGAGTCCGGGTCGAGTAGGATATTCTCGTCCTCCATCATCAGCAGGGCCAGGGGCTTGCCCATCGGCGCCAGCTGGTGCGGATGCGGGTGATGGTGCACGATCGTTGTGTGCTGGTGATGCTGCGGCTGGGCATTGCCGCTGGCATCGTACCAAATGGAGCTGTGCCAGCGCGCCTCCTCCAGGCTCTGGAGCGTCGACTGGAAGCGGGCTACAGGGGGGAAATGCAGGATAAGGAGGGGATTCTCTCAACGGGACCAGCCGGTTGGGACACACTTACTCAAGGCATTGCTGGGCGGATGGGCGTCCATGCGGGCGCCATTGCGCGACTCCCAGTCGCGACGCAGGAACTGTGCCTCGGCCGCCAGCTCTGGCGGCAAGCTCGCTATCTGCGACTCCTCCATGTCCGTTAGGATCTAGGGAAGCGGGAAGATTGAACTCAGAGCCCTATAAATCATAGGGGGGCGGGGAAACAACTCACCGCTTGGCGCAGATTCTCGGGCAGGTTCTGGAAGAAGGCGGCCGTGTCGACGGGATCCTCGGGATTGGCGCTCTGAGCCGCCTGACGCTGCTGCTCGATGCGCTGCTGCATCAGCACCTCCGACTGTATGTTCAGGGGCAAGGCGGCCAGGAATTCGGGATTGACCTCGACCAGCGAGTCATGGGCAATCTGGATGGCGTTCTGCTGCGCCCGCTGGCGGATGCGCTGCATCCGCAGGTGCTCCTGGATCACCTCCTCGCGCATCTCGCTGGGCAGGGCGGCCAGGAAGGAGGGATCGACGCCCTCGGGCACCTCCAGATCACCGAGAGCGGCACGCACCTCGGGACTCATGTCGGTAATGGTGGCACCGGTGGCACCGCCGCCACCTCCGCCCGATGATGATGTACCGCCTGCTCTGGTACTTGTACCTGTACCTGTTCCAGAACCTGTACCTGTACCTGTACCTGTGCCCGTACCCGTACCCGTATCCGTATCCGTGCCTTCTGCTGACTCTGTACTGGACGCTGCTCCTCCCGTCTCCCCTGACGTGGGCTCTGCCTCTGGAGCCGAAGCTGCTAGGCTGCTTTCAGCGCCCTGATCACTCTGACTCGATGACTGCGAAGGCATTATCCTGGAATTAAGCGTGAGCCACGCATCGCGTATGTCGAGGGGGGACTGAACTCCATCCCGCCCACTTCGGGGCAACCAGTGGGCCAGAGCCTCGAGGCCGTCGTCGCCATCCTCGTCCTCATCCTCCTCATCGTCGTCGTCGTCAATTAGCACCGCGGATGCCGCATCACCAGACACTGGTGGCGGCGGCGGTGGCAGTATCTGCGGCTCAATCTGGACCACCACCTCATTCTCCGGATGGGCCTCGTGCAGCGGCATGCCCAGTATTCCCGGCATCACGTCCACCTCCAGGGACGAGGGCAGGCCAAAGTTGTTTCGATTCTCGCCGGGTGTCTGGCCAAGCTGCTGCTCCAGCGCTGCAATGGCCTGGGGCGTGGAAAGGAGCGTGAGTGCTGGCGCAGCACCCGCTGCATTGTGGCGGGGTCCCACCATGCCGCTATGCGCCTGCACGAGGCGGTGCAGACGGGCGGGCAGATCACGATTGGGACGGGCGCCGCCGCCGGAGTGACGCGACGATGGATACAGGCTGTGGTTCACGGGGCGACTGCGGGAGGTCTGTCGATCGGCCAGCTTGGACATAAGTTAGTACATATAGCACACAAAATACGCCGAGTCTCTTACCTGCATCAGGAGCAGCTCGGCATCGTCCAGGCGCGAGTACGGACGCAAAGGCCTGCCGCTGGTCGGCGAGGGCAGCACCAGCGGTAGGCGCTGATTCGTTGACGATGACGACAACAGGGAGTTGTTGAAGAAGTTCTGCGATGCCTGGGGCTCGGCTCCACCTGCGTTGACCGATGCAGGTCCCCCGGCACTAGTCGGCGTGGGATTGGTCGAGGTGGCGCCCTGGCTATCCGGTTCGTTGGTCAGATCGATCTCGGCGTATATGTTGAAGATGGACGGGGCACCTTGGCGCCCGCGTCGGTGTCCCCGCGTCGCCGTCGTGGACGTCTGTGACTCAGCGGCAGCTCCACCGGCGATGCTGCTGGTGCTGCTGCTGCTGCTGCTGCTGGTATTGGAAACTGCCAAAGGAAAGGTGTGAGCAGCTCTTCTAGCCTTCGAATCATTATATACACTCACTCGTTGTTGGTAGTTGTAGGAATGGACTGTTGGTGGCTGCCGTGGCACCGGCTCCATCGCCAGAGCCACTGGCTCCCGATGCTGTTCCGGCTGTTGGTGCTGCTTGTTGTGCCGCTCCCCCTGCACTGTTGTTGGCACCAAAGTTCGAGGGTATCAGCACGGGAATCGAGCTACGCCGGGTTCCACCCGTGGCAGAGGCAGCCACTGGTGGCACCACCAGGCTGCTGTTGCTGTTGCTGTTGCTGCCTCCCGTTGCCGTTCCCGTTCCAGACGACAACAGGCTGGAGCCAATAAACGATGTCGTTGTGGAGCCTGCTCCTCCGCTCGCTGGCGTTGCAACGGCTGAGGCCGGGGCTGGCCCAGTTGCCGGAGTGGCCGCTGCTGTTGCTGCTGGAGGCGCAGCACTGACAGCCGCCGCCAGGCGAGCGGCTTCCTCCTGCTTGCGCTGCTGGTGGGCCACTTTCAGCTCCTTGATGAGATGCGGCAGCAGGAAGTGGGCGGCATAGAGGCAGGCGTCCGTCTGGCTCTCCATGTCCAGAGCCTTGGCCTCCTCCAGCCACCAGTGGAGAGCTGAAATGATGGGCAGAGAACGGGTTATAGCAAAGCGCTCCCACTGCCCTTCTCTGGGGAAGATAACACTCACCGTCCTGCGTAAAGGTCTCCATCTGGGTCTCCTCAGTCGGATTCTGGTGCGTGGGCATGCACACGCAGTACTGCTGGTCCAGGTAGAGCAGACGCCGTCGCACGCCGTTCGTGCAGAGCGTGGCGTTCGGATGCTGGCCGCCACTTCCGGCGCCGCCGCCGCCGCCGCCACCGCTGCTGGTGCCTGGGCCAGAGTTTGCTGCTGCAGCTCCTGTTCCGCCGCTAGCATCGCCCGAACGCGGCACTCCCACGCCCGGCTGTTCGTCCAAGAGATTGCTCATGTTCTGGCCACTGCCAGAGGACACGCCCTGAGCTAGCGAGGGCGTGAGGAAGGCGGTCATGTCGCCACCGTTGGCGGTAGCACTGGTTCCACTTGCTCCGCTGCTGGAGGCCCCTGGGCCACCGCTGGATCCACTGGCGCCCAGCGAAACTCCAAGGAAGTTGAAGTCGGGAGCCATCCATGAACTGGACGAGGGACGCAGGGCGGTTGACGAGCTGCTGCCGCTTTGGCCGCGCATCGAGAAGCCACGCATGGAGTAGCCACCACCTCCGGAGTTGCTGGACGATCCGGTGACTCCCGAACCGACTCCCCCGCTGCCGCTGCCGCCGCCGCCGCCGTTGCCGCCACTGCCACCACTGCCTCCGCTGCCGCCGATCACATCAATGTCCAGCGGCTGGGCAATCTGGGCAATGGTGCGGTTCATCCGCACCCGGAAGCTGTCCGGCGGAGTGGGCATCAGGTGCGGACTGTCGCCGACCAGGTGCTCGTACAGATACACCTCCTCCTCGGCCTCGGCGGCTGCCCGCGTTGGGTCCGCATCTGGATCGCCATCGGGATCATTGTCCGCATCATCGTCGTCGTCATCGTCCTCGTCGTCATCGACCTCGTCGTTGGCAGGATTCGTGCGATTTGCAGAGCCATCGCCCGAGGCATTCACCGCTGCACTGCGTCGCGGACGCTGGCTGGACGTGGTCAGGGCAATGGCAATGTCTATTTGGTTCTCCAGCTCGGCATCGATGATGCTCTGGCGCTCCTCACGATCCTCGTCGTCGCCATCATCATCGTCATCGTCGTCATCGTCGACGTCCTCCTCGTCCTCGTCATCGTCATCGTCGGCATCCACATCGGCATCGTTGGACGCCGTCTCCGAGGATTCCGGCTCGTAGATGTGATCAAATACCTCGATAAATGGACGCTCCTCGTCCACATCCGTTTCGCTGTGCTCGTCCACATCCTCGTCGGGGGCATCCTCGTCCTCGTCCTCCTCCTCCCCGTTGCGCTCATCGTTCTCCGTGGAGGCATCCGAGTCCGAGTCGGTGGTGCTGACATCGCCCACCAGCGAGGCGCCCAGCTCGAGGAGGCCGCGTAGTCCCTGGTCCGATGATGTGGAGGCGCCATCACTGCCGCCTCCACCGCTGATTCCATTGTCGTTTACAGAGCTGGGATTATTGGCGCCCGCGACGCCACCGTTACCGTCCACATCCACATCTGGATTGGTGCGTAGACGCGGATCAACGTTCGCAGAGTTATTCCCGGAACTGCTGGCATTTCCTCCAGCTCCAGTTCCTCCTCCTCCTCCTCCTCCGCTGCCCACCGCATTGCTGCCATTCTGCTGGGCAGCTGAGCTGCCACTGCCGCCGCCGCCGCCGCCGCTGCCGCCACCGCTGGCTCCGCTGCCGGATCCATTGCTTCCGATGGCCCGCGAGGCCAGGCGCAGACCCTCGCTCTGGAGGAAGTCGTCCCACAGCTGGTCAAAGTTGAGTACTGGTCGCACGGGTCCTGAGTTGCCAGAGCCCGACTGGCCGCTTCCGCCGCCGCCGCCGCCGCCGCCGGCAGCAGAGCCCACGTTGCCTGGTGGATCGTTGGTATCGCCGCCATTGCTGCGCTCCGCGACCCCATCGAAGATGACTCCATCGATGATGGCCGCGGTGACACCGCTGCCGCCTGAACCGGCTCCCGAAGCGCCGCCGCCGCTGGCCCCACCACCTCCTGCGATGCCACCAGCTGCAGCTCCCGCTGCCGTCGAGTCCTCCGCATCCACGGCCATTTCGTCCGAGTTGAAGATGAACTCAAAGGCGTGCCTGCGATCGGAGAGCACGTTGCGGATAATGTCGCGGAGCACATGCTCGCCGGCATTCGAGCGCTCCGCATTCAGCGCTGCGCGTGCGGCAAGGCGAGGATAGAGCCGTCGATTGATGATGGCACCGTAGGTATTCAGGGATCCCGGACCGGTGCCGTTGCCAGCGCCGTTCACGTTGCTCGCATTGGTGCCGCCGGTGCCGTTCGCTCCGCTGCCAGCTCCGCCGGCGCCGCTGCCGCCGCCAAAGAGTATGCGCTTGGAGCCCAGCGTGGTGGTCGAGACGCTGAATCGCAACAGGATCTCCATGGGACGCAGGATGGCGGCCAGAGTGCTGAGGGTGTTGTGATTCGACAGATCCTTGTACTGGGCCACCTTGGTCAGGTAGGTCATCACGCCCTGGCGGAGCAGCACGCGGTACATGTTGTTGCGGTGCATGTGCACCTTGTCGTACAGCATCGGGGACTCGATCAGGTTGGGGAACAGGCTCATCAGCACCTGCAGGCGCGTGTGCTTCTCGGACGAGTCCGGCTGGGCCAGGGCCCGGGCCACGGCGGCGTGCAGCTCCTCGGCGACCTGCACCTGGACGCCGGGCTGCTGATAGCAGTCGGAGAGCGAGCACACCAGCACCCGGGTCATTGTGCTCACCTCCGGGACATGGTGGCGCTGCGTGAGCGGCAGGAAGCGATCGAGCAGGACGCCGAGGAAGGTTTGCTGGGGCGCCGAGATCAGGGGGCTGTCCGCCGGCGTGTAGATATGCGAGAGCAGGACGCGCGGCACCAGCGATTGGTAGGCACGCGTCGCGTCCGCCAGCAGCTTCAGCAGCGTGGCCCGCGAGATGGTCGGCTTGGCGTGGCTGTGGGCGCTGGTGGGGATGTGCCAGGTGCAGCAGCAGGGCTCAAATTTGTCCGATGTTGCCTGGGCGTTGCCAGCGCCCGAGGATTGTTTCTTGTTTGTGGGTTGGCTGGTGGTGGTGCTGGTCTCCTGCCTCACGTCGTCGTCGTGGCATCCCTGTGGCGCCGTGCCAGGCGGCTGATCCGGCTGCACCAGCTCGGCAGCGCCATGGCCACGGTCCGTGGAGGCTGTGCCGCCGTAGTGCCAGCATGGCTGCACCAATCCGTGCAGCAGATCCTTGAGCACGGCCACCGACGACTGCACCTGCGGATTGTCCTTCAGCTGGTCGTCGTCGCTCTTGGACGGCGGCGATGTCTGGGTCTGGGTCTGTGGCGTGGCCCCACCGGCCGCCGCTGTGGGCTGCTGGCCAAACTTTGACTTGACCATAACCCGAGCATCGTCGGTCAGCGTGGAGGTGCTCGAGTTGAGCAGATACTCGCCCTTGAGCATCTCCTTGGCGGCGGCCACAAAGATTTGTGGATTGCGCGACACCGCCGTCGAGACCTGGGTGAGGACGTAGATGAGGTCGCGATGGCCCACGGGAACGATGCCGGCCGCCCGCATGCCCAGCACCCGCTCCATGGCCTCCTGCAGCACCGGCGGCGCTTCGAGGACGTGCCGGAGGATGATGATCGCGTAGGTGGGGAAGCCCATGAAGCTGCAGGCCTGCTGCAGGTGCAGGAGCATGCGCACTCCGCCCCGCCGGATGAACACCTGGGCGTTGTCGTAGTTGCGCGTGAGGCGCGCACACAGGCGGAGGAGCGACAGCTTCGTCTCGTTGTGCAGCAGATTCGTCGGCTTGAGGAGATCGACAATGCTGCCAATGATGCGGCCGCAGTCGAACTTGCTCAGGCCCACTTGCTCCTCGTTCAGTATGATCTTCTGCGTGCGCTTGGGGATGGGCGGAGAGCCGCCGCCTGTCGCTTGTGAGGACGACGACTTGGCCTTGGCCGCGGCCGCAGCGGCAGCGGCGTTCTTTTGACGCGACTTGCTGCGTGTTGTCATGGCCGGTGGCGGGGATCCCCCACTGGCACCGGCAGCAGTGTTATCCTCACTGGCTGCAGCTCCTGCTGCAGCGCCTCCTGTTCCTTCTCCTCCTCCTCCTCCGCCGCCGCCGCCGCCGCCGCCGCTATCCGCCTCGTTGTTGGCGGGATTCTCCGGCGGCTGGCCATCGTTGAAGTTGACCAGCTGGCGCAGGGGTATCAGCTCGTCGGTGTGCACGGTGCCGGAGCCATCGGGCGAGGTGCGAACGATCCGATTCAGGAAGTTATCCGCCCTGGGCAGCACCACCGGGTTGTTCATGAAGCCGATGGCCTCGCTTAGCTTCAGGGCGGGAAAGACGGGACGATGGGTGCCGGAGGCCTCGCTCACCTGGGTCATGCAGTTCAGGCTCACCGTGCACCGCTGCCGCCCGATGTTGATGTGCAGCCAGCGTTCGCCGGCGGCGTAGGCGTTCCGTATCAGCTCATTGTTGGGATCCGAGTAGGCGTTCCACTTGCCCGTGGAGGCGTCGTACCAGCGCCACACGTCGCTGCTCACCGCCCGCATGTTGGCCTTGCGCTGCAGGATGTGGCTGATGCTGTCGATGGCGTCGATCAGATCCACCAGATTCTGGACCCAGCGCGGCACCATGGGTCGCGCCTCGCCCGCCTGCTCCAGCATCCACTGGCTCATGCAGTCCAGCAGCTTGACCAGCGACACCATGGCATCCTGGGCGGTGATGGCCTCCACCAGCGGGCGATGCAGATCGCTGTAGTTCTCCTCGAGCAGCAGGGTCGAGGTCTTGAGTCGCACAAACAAACGGGTGGCCGTCATACCGGTGAGGCACTCGTCCAGGCGAGGCGCCTTCACTCCGGAGGCGGTGTTGCCCTTGTCGGGTTCGAAGAGCTGCAGGGTAAAGTCCACCCACTGGATGATGTTGCGCACGAAATTGGTGACAAACACCTGTTTGTTCAGGTGGTTGTGGCGCCGATAGAGGACGGCAATCAGGTCGGCGGCACTGTTGACGGTGTCGGGTATGGCCTCCATGAACTCAAAGGCCCGCGAGATGGCCTCGTCGCAGAAGCGATCGAAGATCAGCGGCGGCATCAGCTTCAGGTGCTTGTAGTCGTAGCTGGAAGACGACGACGAGGCGTTGCTACCGCCTTGCGGGGTCTCACCAGTAGCACCAGCAGAACCAGCAGCACCACTGCCATCCATCTCCATGTCCACGTCCATTGTAGCTCCTCCACCGCCGGTCGTTGGTGGCAGCGGTGGCGGCGGCGGCGGAGCAGAAGCAGAAGCAGCACCGCCAGCTGCAGAGCCGCCGCCTCCGGCCGCATTATTGCTGCCCGGCTGCCACAGGGCAGCCTCCGGATTGTTCAGCAGATAGTCGGTGGCCTCCTCCAGTGAGGCATTGCTGCGCAGCGCCTCGACGACGTGGTAGTGCATGAAGCCCATGTCCGTCAGCATCTTGATGTGGTCGGCATTGAGGCCCTCGTCCGAGCTGCGAATGTACAGGTTCTCGAACTTAATCTCCTTCATGCGTGTGTGGTAGCGGTCGAGCAGGGTCTGGTGCGACTTGATCAGGTGCTTCAGGATGAGGATCATGGTCTCAAACATGCTCGGTCCGTAGTTGGGAATGGGGCGACGCGCCCAGATGCGGCGCAGTGCCTGCATGGCCAGCTGGTGTATGTGGATCAAGTAGAAGACCGGCTCAAACGGCACCGAGTCGGGCAGATAGTTAAGGCGCGGACTCATCGTGTACGGGGAGTCGAGCATGGCCCGGGGATTGACCATCTTCTCGAGGAGCTGCAGCCAGGCGTCGAGGAACTCGCCAGTGCCCTCCGGACAGTCACGCTTGTCGTCCTCATGCGCCTGCATCAGGTCATCCATGGAGGCCCACTGATCGAACTCAAACTTCTGCGAGACATTGTCCAGGGAGAGGGCCCAGTAGAACATCTCGAAGAAGGCCTTCAGGCCGTTCTCCGCGCAGAACTGCGAGATCATCAGGTGGAAGGCGCTGCGCTTGTCGTCGAACAGCATCGGGCCGGTGAAGCCCACGGAGCAGATGAGGAACGTTAGCTTCAGCTTCGGCACCGGCTTGGGCAGGATGCTCTCGTGACTGAAGCCGTTGACCAGGATCGAGCTGAGGATGCGGGCTATTTCGCGAGCCTCCGGCGTAGGAACTTTGTTGATATTGCTGATCAGATCGTTGATGCGCCGCTGGCGGGTCTGTGGCGAGCCCACCGATAGCTTCACCAGCGTGCCGAGCAGCTCGGCGAGGGCTCGGCCCAGTCGGGAGCTGGCCGCCAGCAGGGATTTGATGTAGCGGAACTGCTCCTCGGGCGTGTACTTGGTACGGAATTCAGCCGCACGCTCCAGCTTGCGGGAGAGCTCCGCTTCGGTCAGTGGGTCCGATGTGCCCGCTGCCGCCGACATTTGGGCAGCGATCTCGTCCCAAATCAGATCCGGATGCTGGGTGGGCTCGTCCGAGCACAGATTCAGCAGAATAGTGCTCTCCCACACCAGCGAAATGTAGAGTTGGACGAGCTGCTGCAGCAGCTGGACGCCTGTCTCGCGATTCACGCCCCAGCGCTTGAGGAGAATCGTGCGCATCTCGTTGGAGGCGTTGCGGCAGAGATGCACCAGCATCACCACATAGCCGTGCACGAAGCTCATGTTGTGCAGAATGGGCGTGTACTCGGCGTTGGCAAAGCCATCCTCCAGGCGCTGGCAGCAGACGAGCTCCGCGAGCAGGACACTGCCGCCGGGGAAGGTAAAGTGCTTGATCAGCGGCTTCAGCTGGGCCACGATGTCCGCCAGCTGCTTGAGGGCCACATCCAGGACCTTGGTCTCCTGAGCCTGGGTGAGGATCGCCTTGCAGACATTGGCCACGGCCTGTGAGGTGGTGGACACGGGCGAATCAACGGGCAGATTGGGCAGCGAGAGCAGCTGCAGGATGGGCTTTAGTCCCCCGTGGAGCACGAAGTCGCGACAGTGATCGCCGTTGGGGCTGTTGCTGAAGATCGCCTCGATGAACTTCATCACGTTCAGTATGTAATCGATCAGGGGAATGGCCTCCCGTTCTGGTGGCGTCACTACCTTGACAGCCTGCGACGATGTGGCTGCCGTTCCGGCTCCAGCTCCTCCGGCTGCCGCTGATCCCATCGCCTGCTGCTGCTGTGTCCTGGGCGTGGTGGCTACCGCCACCTGACCGGTGGTCGTCGTCGGTTGCTGTTGCTGCTGCGAGGCGGAGCTCATCTCATCATCATCGTCATCGTCCTCGCCGCTGCTATCGTTGGTATCCGCTGCACCTTGAAGCACAGAGACACCGCCTCCGGCGCCAGCTACCATCACCATGGGCGAGGGTGTGGAGGCCACATGATGGGCCGCGCCATGGCTGCCCGAGCCGGAGCCAGAGCCGCCGCTCTCCTTATTGGCACGCCAGCAAATGAAGCTGGGATCGGAGCCCAGGCGAACCAGCTCGTTGAGGAGCCGCACAATCGCCTCCGTGGCATCGGCCCGCAAGTAGGGATGATGCTTGATCAGATCGTCCATGGCATTGCCCAGATTGGTGGCCGTGTCGCCCAGGGGGTCCGAGGAGCGGCGGCGTCGCATGGCCACCAGATAGTCCGGCGAGAGCAGCACCTTCAGCACCTTGTCGAACGGATCGTAGGAGAGAAACTCGAACAGGCCGCGCTCGTTGAGGCACAGGGCGGAGAAGACGTTGGGCAGCGAGCCCAGAACCTCACGGGTGGCCGGCACATCCTTCTGGAGCAGCGCCTTCAGCATCACACTGGTGATGCCCAGATCCTGCAGCGATGAGAGCAGCGACGGCTCGTTGAACACGTACACGGTGACCACATCGGTGGCCAGCAGGAAGAGCGACGGTCCGTAGTACTCGGCGTTGGCGATGATGTGACGCAGAGACTGGGTGAGGCTAGTCTCCATGATGTTGCGCATGTTGCTGAAGTGAGCGTGATCCTGGATACTCTTCTTCAGGAAATTCAGCATCGACTTGAGCAGAGCCGCACGCTGGGTAACGCAGGAGGGTTTCTTCGGCTGCAGGCTGCTCGGCAGCTGCGACGAAAGCTCCGCCTTGCGCTCCGCCAGCGGGCGGGCGTAGTAACTGTTTGTGGGATACATGGGCGGCCTAGAGGTGCTTCCATCTCGGTTGATTGGGCCAGGTGGTCCCGCTTCGCCACCAGCGAGACTACGCGCACCGACAATGTTCAGGAGACCTGCTCCTGAGACGGGTCCTCCACCGTCACTCGAATTCTCGGGACGCGGCGATCCACTTCCACTGGTTATGGACGCATTCTCGCCGGCGCCATCTGGGAAAGGAAGAGATGAAGGGCGGTGTGTTTACCAGGCAAAGTACAGACATCAGAGAGATAGGTTTACAATAACATCAGATAGCGAAAGTCGCGCCCTATTTACTGGTTCCTCATTTAACAGTCTGGGATATTCGAGAGGTAACTGATCGCGGAAAAGTAGTCCAAGCTTGGGGTTTGTTTAATTTCCCAGCTTTAGGGCGTTCTTCGAAGTTAACCTGATACTGCCAGCGATGTTTACGAGTTTAATCAATTAGAAACCCTAGTAAACAAAACCGTGTCTATTTTCCAGGAACGGAGGCGACGTAAGAGGAATCCCAAAACCCCAATGCTCACCTTCCGCATCCTCATCGACTTGGTCCAGCGATGTGTCGAGCTTGTTATCATCGCGCAACGTTGACTCCTTCAGGGTGATGCCAATGTCGGCCAGCGCCTTGCAGCAGCTCTTAATCTCCTTCTCAAGGCGATCGATGAACACGTTGAGACCGTTGTTCTGATGGAAGCGGGCAATGTCTATGTTGGTGATCAAGTCTATTACCCGAACGGCCCGCGTCACGAACGTTATGTGCTCGAGATCGACGCCCGGCCAACTGATGACGCAAAGCAGCGACTGCATCATGCCGCTCTTGACCAGAGCGGAGCCACCCATCTCGTAGCTGGCCAGATGGTAGAGCAGCGAGAAGAGTGAGGTGGCCAGGATGAGCGGATAGCGCTCGGTGAGTCCGTGTGTAGTCAGGTTATCAATGCAGTCTCGCACCAGCAGCGGCAGCGTCCCGCCCTGCCGCTCGGCTCCAGTGTAATGGACGATCTTCATCAGACGCGAACCGGCCCTGCTGCACAAGAACGAAGGTTGGGAGGCAATTATCGGGGGATCATACACGCAGCAACAACCAGACAGGCGCCACAGTGAGATCGCTTACCTGGGCACATTGGGATTGCGGTCAAAGTGCAGCATTGAGGTGAGTGTGCGCAGCACTGCCGCTCGTATCTCCACCAGGTGCACGTCCTCCTTGTCTATAAGCTCGCACAGCTCTTCGCCAAAGCCGGCATACAGCACCTTGTCTGTGTTGTCCTGTAGGGCATTTGAGTAGATCAGAATAGAGACGGCCTGCAGGCGGGCCTGGACGAACTGCAGGCGCAGCTTGTAGTTGTTGAAGCCCGAGATCAAGCGCACACGATGAGCAATGCGCATCTGTGGAGAAGTTGAATTAGTAGGGCACATCACTTTGATTTGGGAAGGTATTTCCCCTTCACGGAGCTTGAAACTCACCTTGATTGCCTCACTGGGTTTTGAGATCTGTCCGGCAATCGTCTTGATCACCTCGGGAGCTGCTGCCGTGTGGCAGAGGTCCATCATGTCCGGTATTTCTAGCTGGGCGGCGTGACCGTGCTCGTCCACATAGTCGATGCACAGCTGGTAGAGAAACTCCAGCTTGGGCTCGCCGATGCAGCAGTCCTTGAGCGACAGGCCGTAGTTGGGATCGCCCCAGCGCTGCAGCGATGCAAAACGAATAGTAATGATTTTATAATCAGGAAAAAGACTAGGTGGGACCCACCTCGGCTATGTTGAAGAGCTTGACAATCAGCAGCTCCTTCTTCTCGAATGGCAGGCGGGGTATGAAGTTGCTGCGCTTGGAGAACATGTAGAGCAGGTTAAGGACGGCCAGGACTATGTCCATGTTCTGTGAGGAGAGCAGCTGCGTGAGGTGCTCGATGGAGTTGTACAAGTGACGCGAGAACGAGTGCTCGATCAGTAGTGTAGTGAAGTTGAGGACGTGCAGCAGCAGGGTGACATCCTAAAAATAGTAGAGATAATTATCCGTCCGCAGAAGGATATGTAGGGGCGGCCTTGCTTACCATATCCTGGAAATTGGTGTCGCACTGCAGCACAAATTCATTGGCATTGACATGGCGCGCTGCCTCCTCGAGTATCTTGTCGAAACGATCGAGGATCTCGATCCAGTGATAGAGCTCGCACTTGCCATAGATCCAAACGTGGACCGTGTCGAGGAACTCGAGCAGCTCCGCCCGGGTCCTACGCTTCGTCAGCTCATCGATGAGCTCGCGACACTCGGCTGTGAGCTCCGAGGAGCCCTTCTTCAGCTTCACCGTGTCCACCTTCATTGCGACTGTTTCGGTTTATGCGCAGCTAGCTGTGGTGGAGACGGCGGAGCAGCAGGTGGCCACTACCTGAGCGCAGGCAGGGTGCTCCTCCTCCTCCTCCTCGCTCCTCTCTTCTTCGTTGTCTTCGGCTTCGCGGGGGCGTCGGTTGGTTGGATAGGGAATCCGGGATGGTGGTGGTGGTGGCAAAGGGTGGGGGGGAGTAGTAATGGGGTGGCGGCGATCGTTCGGCGTCGTTTGTTTATTGGTTGGGCATCGACTTGCGGCTCATATGTGCATATATATATATACGTCAGCGCGTTCAATGAGCTGCAAAGGTGTACGGGAGAATACGAATGTAAGTTTGTGGGTTATTATCAAAATACAAAGGCCAGCAGGGAAGCAAGCGGGGAGTAAGAAAATATAAGACCGAATAGAAAAAAAATCTACAACAAAGGCACATAGACAATTTTGGGAGAATTTAATTGAGAAACAGAACTGATTTCAAGTTTCCTGTGACTATTCCGTTGCTGCCTCCGATTCTCCAACTTTTTCCGTCTCCCTTTTCCGTTTGACAGTCCAAAACAAAAGCGTAGGTCTGGGGCCGGGGGCGTTCGGTTCAGATTCGAAAAAGTAACTGCACTTGTCAGCTGAGCCAATTGGACTTCCCTAACTGGGCAACAGAGCGCGCGCGCATTAACTGACTTTTCGCTGCGGATATATAGAAATGAGGTGTACGAACGACTTGCGATTTCCGAATCAATTGTTTTGCACTATTTTTTTATTTTATTTTTTACACACCACACATACATATGCACACACACAGAGTAGAGTGCGAGAGTGAGGGGCATTAGCGCACACACACACACACACACACATATATATATATATATATACAGACCTCAAGACACAACGCAACATGTTTGAGCAAAATGTCAAATGAGCGCCAAGCACAGAAAACAGCAATGAAAGGTGCAAGGCAGAAGAGAAAGAGAGAGAGAGCGCGAAGAGATACGATGCGTAAGTCAAGGTTGGCAGCCGCAACAACAACATCAGAACGGAACAGGAGACTGCATGCAGCAAACTCCTTTTTCGCCAGACACATATGTACTTACATACATACGCCCGACTAGATTGCATGTAGGTTTGTATGTATGCATGTAAGCATGTGTGCGTGTTTTGAGCCTGCAAGCTTTTCAGGTTGCAGAAACACACTTTTTTTTACACTTTTTCCGTACTTTGCTTGTTTTCCGGAACTTTTGCAATTCACAAGAACAAGTGAAATTGAACTGCTTCTTTGCACACCAACACACAAACGCACACTGACGCGCACGAACAAATGCTATAATGTGTGTGTATGTGTGTCTGCTTCACCGAATTTTTCATTATTGCAGCCAGGCCAACAACAACAAAAACTCTCTCCACTCCTCTCATCGCTGCATGTTTGTTATTTCGCCCTTTTCTAGGGGTTCCGCACACGCGTTCACAAAAATATAATCTCGATTAAAATAATAAACGAAAGAGAAAAGAGAACAAGTACCGTAGCTGTAATGTATAAAAAATAGATCCACGAAAAGAAATTGCCACAGTCAGAACAGAAACAATGCAGACGACGACTGTGTGTGTGTGGCAGGCGCAGCGCTATGGCTGTGTACCTGATAGGCTTCGGTCGAAAAGTTAAAAGGCGCTGTCGTTGCGATACTCACGATTAGATTAAATGCAGCCAATGCAATTTGTTTAATTTAATAAATCTTCACCAAGCAAAGGCTACGCGAAAAGTGCAGTGTGCTCGCAGGTTTTCCGTTTATGGGGCTAAAAATCGTCGCCCGGATTTTAAGTTCCTCGACAACGGGTCATACTTGAAGAATGTGAAGTGATCGAAAATGCAGGGCTGCCTCCCGACCGGATTTTATGCGCCAACGGAAGGTGGTCACACTAAAGTTGCTAAGTTGTACATATACAAACAAAACAAATGTATTTAAGTTTTGAGAAAATATTTTAAATGTTACATATGCGAAAAATATTAAAAATACATAAGAAAAATAAAAAAAGTTTAATAACTTTGGGTTTTTGAGAGCTATGCAGTTACATGCAGTTATGTACAGTTTGATCATTAAAGGAGGCTAAAGTCTAGGATTATTAAGGATTAAAAGTTGTGCTGCTGCTGGGTCTGAGGAGTGGGAACATCGGAACTGGACTGGAACTGGCCAGTTTCCGCCTCGAACAGCACCTGCTGGATACGCAGCTTGGCCACGGACCGGGAATACGAGTCCACAATGGTGCGCAGCTGGGAAGCGATGCTCTGGCCAAAGATCACCAGCTCGTCCTCACCGGCAGCGTCAAGGCCCGGTCCAGCGTTGTTGTACTTTATTTTTCGTGCGTTTGGATGCGTTGCTGGCAGCTGGTGCTGCTGCTGGTGATGGGGATTTGGATTTGGATTGGGATGAAGATGAGGATGTGGTTGTGGTTGTGGTTGTAATTGTGACTGCTGCTGCTGCGCATCGACCAAGCACAGCGTGGAATCATCCATAATGAGCTCGGCCTTGGCACCGCGTCCGCTCTCCGTGGCCAGGGAAATGATGCAAGTGTTCTCCGGAGGTTTTTCCGGGCCAGGCTGCTCCTCCGCCTCCGGTTCCGGTTCCGCCTCGCCTTGCACTTCATCATCATCCTCCTCCAAGGCATCCTCGCTCATGCTGATGTCCGCCGTGGCAGTGAACAGTAGTTTGCTCGGCGACGTCAGGGACTCTGTCTTGACCGGCGTTTGAAGTTGCTTGCTGTTTTTGGTCTGAGAATGGGGGATAGATATTACACTGGCTTAGGCTGTGGCCATGACTGCAACTCACCCTTTTGCAATGGGAGAGCGACACGGAGCGCAGGAATGAGTCCGCCAGCTTGAACCAGAACAACTTGGGCTCGTAGCACTTGCCCAGCTCCTTCTCTCGCATCCAGATGCGCAGCTCCTTGGAGTAGACGGTGCGCACGCTTTTGATCTTCAGCTTGATGTCCACCACGGTCAGTTGGGGGATTTTAAGGGCTTTGATTATCGCCTCGTACGCTTTCTCGCGGGACACGCGATTCTTGTAAGTGTCCAGAACCGAGTTGTACAAGCACGGCTGGCGGCGGTACGCCTCCAGGAAATCCGTGATCGGGATCTTGGTGTCGCTGAGCTTCGCCATGGCCAGCTTGTGGCCAGTTTTGGGCCAGCGCTCTCCCCTTGCCAGTCAAAATAAATCGCCAATAACAGACAACAAACTTTTGTTTACCTTACCTAGGCTTAGTGTGCCCAGGTCATTTTACACTCCACAATGTTGCCACTTTAGCCTATTTCGGGCTAGATTTGATTTTGATGACCGATGATACGGTCATACTTTGATGACAACCGGCAATTTTTGAAACACAATATTCGGTATCCTATTGAATTTTTGTTTTAGTATAATAAGTGTCCCTAAGATACCTCGCTTTTCCCACCCAACATCAAACGTAAACAAAATCCTCTTCTTCCTCTAAAAAACCAATCTCCTACACAAAATATGTAAATTTGTAACCACCTAGTTGAGCGGAAGGCCATAGCAGCTTAATGAGTAAGCTTATCATAAATAAGAAATGTTCTGGCGATCAGCCGATCAGGATATAGGATATAGATATAGAGTAATAGTTTTGGTTCGGACTTACCCGCAATTGACATCGAAGACTTGATCCATCGAAGATTAAGTCCTATCGAGTGCACAGATCATACACTATTAACACACTTATTAACACAGGTTTATTAACACCAATCCGAACGGGTCAAATGGCGCGGAGAGACTGAGGCCGCGGCGGCGAGGCGCCTCTATTTATAGATGTGGGAGATTGAGAGAGAGATAGAGATAGCGAGTGAGAAAGAGAGCGAGATCTCACTCTATTTCTATCTCTCTATCTGTCTCTCTCTCTATTTCTCTCTCGCTCTCTCTATTTTTCTCTCTATCTTTCTCTCTCTCTTTCTCTCGATCTATCTCCCTCTCTATCCATCTCTCGCGCCTATAAAT
>JAEIIO010011481.1:0-11329 GCA_018874655.1 Drosophila diplacantha | reverse complement strand
AAGTTTATTTATTCCATGCTAAAATTTTCCCAGCGCGTCACTTGTGGTGAGTCAGTGCATAATTAATGGGACTTGGTCATCATTTTGGGTCAGTTATATAGCCAATATGCAGACTCGACCATTTTTCTGTTTTGTTTTAATATTTTTCATCACACTTGGGTTTTTATTTACTCAGCTATTTGCAGACGCGATGACGGTGTTACTGAATGCCGGCGTATTTGAAATATTCAACCGGTTTTTGCTCTCTCAACATTGCCTCAAAGGTTGATTGCACCACAAACTGTAAATAAAAGCCACACCTGCGCGCTGTGGAGCCAGGTAAAGCTGTAATTCAATTAATTTTGATTTGTTATTGGTAATATTAGGTCTTAAGCTGGAATTGCTTTCCTTAAAGAACATCCCTAGCACTTTCCTTGAGGACTCAATGTCTGGACTATTAAGAGATCATTTAAATAATAGGAATTACCTTAGTCAGCATTTTCCCACCGTTCTAAGGTGAAGCCATCCCACTGTGCCCCTGGCTCATTTGCATACAAAGGGGGAGAAGAGTTGACAAACTCAGCAATAGAAGACTGTGGGACTGCGGTGACTCCTCCTCCAGTGGCGCGATGAGAAAGGTTTGGGAGGAACCCGCACTTGAAGTGGGTCACCGCCGCCAACCACATCGCAGGCCAGGATGGAGGAGGAATTGCAGCGGTTAGGAGAGGAGAAAATAAAAGACATTCCGCGCTGTGTTCTTTGTTTGTTTAGTTTCATTGATATTGTATTTGCCAAAAAGCTTTATTGTTCGTTAAGTATAAATAGTTTAGTGGTTGCTGGCTTGCTTGTGTTTGCCCAATGACAATTGCCATCATCATTCGGACCTTGTGTATACTATTGCGGGTGTGTTATTGTGTCTATATCTATTCAATATTGCTCTATATTCATATATGTATGGTTGTAGCTGCACATTCATGCCAAGTTCTGCCGTTCTTTTTCAGTTCAGTTTTCAGTTTTCAGTTTCGGTTTCATTTAATTGCCATTTCAGACAATTTTGTTCCGCATGTTTATCTATAAAAATGTTCCCTCTCTCGCTGCTGGGCCATGCCATAAATTAACTGCGAGGGGGAATGGGGAGCGCACGCCTCCGAAGGCGAATTATTGATATATTCCTTATGAATGCCAATGCCCCATACATTATATGGTAATTATCGTTAAAATACTCTTGCTGCTCGACGGGAAATCGCTTGAAATTCGCTTTCTGTGGGCTGACTAAGTGGCCGAGAGGGACTTGTTCTTGTTTTAGTTCGATTCAAGTTTTCAGTTGTTAGTTTTCAGTTTTTAGTTCTTAGTTAACACAAAGGAGTTTGGTTCTATATCGTAAGGACTTAGCATCGATCTACAAGCTAAAACTTACAGGCTACATAAGATAATCATTCGATGTTTGGGTTACAGTATTCGAGAATCCAGGGATTTTCACGTATAAAAGTGTGTATATATAAAATATTTAATCCAATACAAATACAAATACGCTGGTTCTTATGTACAAAGTCGAAATAGTATTAGTATCAAAAATATGATCTAGTTGCAAGTTAAGTGTAAAGTATTCGCTGCCTTTGAACTCAGTCATTCGATATAATTTCATATTCGATTCGTTGCTTTTTGCATTACAATAAGAGCATATTTCCTCGTTAATTCGTTATTAATTATTTACAATTAAACATAGGTTTATGGGGGTAGTTACTTTTGGCCTGACCACTTTGGAAGTTCCACTAAATAATACAATGCGCGTTGCACTCGCTTACACCGAGTGCTACGTCTCAATAAATTAAGATTACTTTTAGTTACAAAACAACTATTAATACTAAAAAAAAAAAACTAACTTGGTTTCGTGTGAATAACATTAATGAGAAATGATAATTGTACTGCATAGTAGTTTCTGCGTTTTCAATAATTAAAAAAAAAAAAAACATCAAATACACGACGGGGGTTACGATGAAAGACAAAGGTACAGGAAGAGGTGGGGGTTTTGTGAATACAGTTTGAATTTGGCGCCTGGCCCGCGTAACGGTGTCCTGTGCGCGTCGTGTGCGTGTGTGAGTGAGCGCGAGTGTGATTTTGCTGTTGAGTCAAGCGCGCTTTCCTTTTTCACTTAATTTTTTTGCTCCCCTCTCCATCTTTCTGCTCTCCCTATCTGGCTGCGTTTTGCCATTTAACCTTGATCGATCGATCAGTATCGTTGAACTTTCGATGATCAATTTGACTGTTTCCGCGTGTGTGTGTTTACAATTAACTCTTTTGGGGCGCCCTTTCGGGTGAAATATAAAAGAAAACACACACCTTCCTGTGTGTTTATGCCTTCCAGTATATAAATTCAGATTGTTTACTCTCTGCAGCACAACAACAAACGGTAAAAAAACACCAAGAATTGTGTTTAAATTGAAAAAGATTCCGCGGCACAAACACACACATTAAAATAGTTCCAAAAAACAAAAAGCCACTCAGAAGATCGTAAAAAAAAAGAGAAAGACAGAAAAAAAATGATTAGGCAATCGAAATGTCACACACACACACACACATCAATGGCTGCAGTTGGAGTTGTGTGTGTTTGTGGTGTCTAAATAGAATGCAAGCAAGCAGTCGTCAATTGGGAATCAAAAATCCAAATCAGATTCCAACTAATTTAAATGTTAAACATCCACATCATTTGCATGTGTTTGTTTGTTCTGCTCATGGCTGCTGCTGTTTTTCTCACACTTGAGACCCGACATCCGAGCCAACAAAAAGCGGAGCAGCTAAGCAGCTAAGCAGCTAAACGGCAAAAACAACAAAAGTGCCTCAACAATAAATTCCTTGCGGTTGCCTCACACACAAATACATGCACACTGCAGCTGCTGTGCTGCCTGCTTTGGAGAAAAGAGAGCGAGAAAGAGTAGTAACAATAGTTGTGCTTTGTTTTCTGTCGTGAATTCCTGTTTGGCCATTGCCATGCACAGCCATTTCGCAACACTGACCGACTGTCCAATTAGAACGTGTTAATCTGACCTGACGGACGGACAGCTGCTTCTGCTGCTTCTGCTGCTTCTGCTCTTGCTCTCCTCTACCGTTATTCCGCCGCCTTTACTGCTTCTTGTCTGTGTTTACGGCAATGCATAAAATACGTTTCTTTTGTGGCGAGGCTTAAATTGAAGCTGAATACCAGTATGTGCAAGTACTTTTGTTCCAAAGCAGCGGTTGTTGGCCGATTTCAAAATCACGCTTGCTCACACTCACACACACACTCATACGCACACAATTAGCTGGTCAGTGCGCGTGCTCGAATGCCGCTGCTTGCCTTTGTTGCTATTGCGCAAGTGTGCGCGCTGCTGCCCTCAACTCGTCTCGAAAAACTCCGGCTTTTGCGGCTTTTGTTGTCCAGTCTCCATATTGCCATTATTTTTGTTTGTCCGGGACGTGAACTGGGGTTCCGGGACGGGGGAATTCGGGCGGGTTCCGGGCTCACTTTCGCATTGTCGCTCGTCTCGGTTTTCTGCAAGCAAAGAGAGAAAAAAAAAAACGAAGGGCACAAATAAGTACACGATATGTATATGTATATATGTATGCACATATGTATGTATTCGCAAGTATGCAGGTACAGCAGAGGGCAAAATAATAGCACTGAGCTTGAAATGGGTCGAGCATCTTCCACAAGAACCAAACATCAAGAAAGCTGTGGATTAATCATGGAAACACCTACGCAAAAAATAACTGGACTACAGTCAAGGCACGACCAGAGGCAAAGACGGAAATCGTTGACTATTATAAATACATATGGGTAATTTGTCACAGTTTCCAAATTTAATATGCCTACATCTTTGTTTTCAGATTTTCCAAGGCAATTGAATTAAACTGGAATAATGGACCCTCATTGGCCAGCTGGGTATAATCATACCTATTGCTTTGGCCGCCCCTGTGTGGGCCTGGGACAATTATGCCGACTGTCTCCTTTTCCCCATTGCCATCTCGCTCTTTGCCTCACTCTCTCTCTTTCGCACTCAGAGGGAGACTGATGTTGGGTCCGCAAATTAAAAAAATAATGCCCTGCGTAAAATGTAAATGGGCCACAGTGCAATTATAACTTGAAACAAAAAGAAAAACTGCAGAACGTTCAAATTAAAAATTGCCGCTAAACTCAATTAACGCGATGCCTGTGTGCGTGCCTTTGCGATTGCGATTACTACATTTACATTCGCATTTAGCATTTTTAAAGCGACATTTTGTGCTAAATTCTGAAGAACTCGGCCCCACACACAGGAAGGAATTCATTACGCCTGCAGCTGTTGAGTGCAGATCGCTCTTCCAAGGCAAGTCTATCGATAAGCAAAAGGCGATAACTAGACCATAGTTTTCGCTTTATTTTGAACCCTCTTAACTTGGCATTAATATCACGCAATCAGCTCTCTGGTTCGTCGTTATTCTGTTGCTTCTTTTTTACGGCTAAACTGCAGAGGAAGTATTCATCACGTTCGGCCAATAAGCGAGTATTATCAGCATTTACACCGTACTGAATGCAAATTAAAGGGAAAACAAAAAATAAATGAGCTAATTCGAGCGGAATTTAATTCACAAACTCCCCTCGATCAGCGGTGATGGGGGATCAGTGATCACCCATTAATAATCATTAGCGCTAGTTGCCCAGTGATCATCTGGTAACGATTTAAATACCAACTTTGCCCCTAAAAAAAAGAAACCCTAGTTAAAACCTAGTTAAGTGATTGAATTAATGAAAATTGCTTTACGCATCACATGCTGGTGATTATGATTATGATCGCAGCAGTTTCCCACTCTCGTTAGAAAACTTTAACTAGTTTTAGTGCGATAATTTAGTGAATAGAGGAAAGCAAGCTTATCGACGGTATTATCAGCTGTTATCGATTGCCATCGAAGGATATATATAAAGATATTCTCTAAAAATTGTAGAATTCCAGTTAAATAAATATAGATTATATATCCTTTTCTGCACTCAATTATTTTTATAATTGAATTAATTAATTTAAATAACATCTCCACGACTGTCTGTCTGCACTGCTTGCTAGACAAGGCAAGGAAAGGCGACCGACCCTGTTTTTGCCTGCCTGCCTGCCTGCTTTACCGGTTCAGAACGACGCACATCCAGAATGCAATTTGTTCGCCTGCATTGCATTGTGCATCTGTGCAATTCGGTTGACAAACGATGCGCCTCCTCCCCCCTAGTCCCTTCCGCTCCGTCATCCGGCACGGCAGCTCCGTCTCCGTGATGAGATGTGCGTGACATGGACACGCCGCACTGGGATTATGCAAAAGAAAAGAAATTGCAAGGCAGCTGCAGCTGCAGTTGCCACACGCACACACGCACACACTCACACACAACGGACGGCTTGCAGGTCACAGTTTCACGGCAACTGCTTAGCTTAGGGCACTGCCACAGTTTGGGAGGCACACATATCCTAAAGGTAACTCTGAATCCGGGACCGAAAATCATTTGTTTCTTTTTTGTCCGACTCGGTGTGTAATAACTCGGTTGCGTAATCCCCCGAAATGGGCCCATGGGCCGAAAACCCAGTGTTTGTTTTGTTTTCTCTTTCGCTGGGCGAAACCTGGGACACGCAGTCATCATCATTGGCGGCCCGGCGCACATCTGGTTTCCTCGACGGAAACAAAATGTATGAGTCGATCAGAGCGCAAAATAAGGCAGAAAAGAACACACAAATGAGTTCTACAGTCGAACAAATGCATATATAACTTCAATTTAACCAGCAAGGGGTATAGCTATAGGAGCTTTGGAAGACTACTTCTAGTAGAAGTAGTTTGTTTTGAAAGTAATTTCCAGTGAAAGATACTACCTTTCAGGTTTACTATTTATCTAACTTTTGGTAGCTAATAAGAGTTGCTTAATTTCCTATAGTTTTCCTAGACCTTTCTTTACCTGAACTCAGACTTAATCAGACTCGGTTCCTATGGGTTTTTGGAGAGAAAACTGGTTTAGGTTTGGCTGGAAGTACTGCCGTGTAGGTACATAATCCGTAAAGGGCTACAGATCTAAGCCCTGGGTTTTCCAGGAGACTCATTATTGTTCAGTTTTCAGCACCCTTCCACAGCTAACACATGACTTTCTTGAAGCTTACTCACAGAATAGAACCTATTATCTATTTAATTCAGGGATATTTGCTTGCTTCTTCTATGCTATCTTACAACCTTTCCTCACCTTTCCTTTCTAGATAATCTTTCCCTTCTGACGGGTCTCTACTGTACCTGGATTTACCAAGTTGAGGCTGCATTTACTTTGGGTCATTTGCGATGTGTCAAAACCACTTGAGGCAGAAAAAAAGGAAATAATGTTAACAGAAAACAGAAAGAAAAGCGGAGAAACAGACACACCAACCGTGGCGCTTATCACATGCTCGACTATGACGACGTCGCCGGTGAGTCCAATTTAAACTCAATTTTCCCTTTCGGTTTCCAGATACGGAGGCCACAGGCAAAGGCAGCCATCCATTCCATCGCATCCCATCCCGGAGCATTATCTCCGCTTGCGTGTGTGTCAAGGGTTGCGCTGATTACTTTATGGCCATGTGGAAATCGACAGGAAATTGGCCGCTGCTTGCCCGGCGTCAGAGTTTTCCGAGGAAAAGCAATAACACAACGGCACCGTGGCCGCATTCTCTTTACGGCCGGACTGGACTGGACCGGACCCTCCCTGGGAACCCGTCCACCCGTCCACCCGTCCACCCGTCCATCCGTCCGGTTGAACTCAAACTCGAGTGCTACACGCGAAATCGTAAACGTGGCGCATGTTGTAAAGCAATCGCCACAGATCGTGGAAAATGGACAGGCCAAATGCAAATGGAAATGACCAACAGGGGCTGTGTGAATTTTCCCAAAAAAAAAAAAAAAACAAGAGTCATAAAACTGACAGCGGACACACACTGCGCAAAAAAAGAAAATATGGCCCGGCGCCTGGCGTTTTGGGAAAAGGCCTCAGGTAACCAGCGATCTCTTGGCTAGCTTGAATCCATCTGGACGCAATCCGTTCCAGTTGGGGGTGAATTTGGGTTCAGATTAAATAAGACTCAACATGGAAACCCGAGAGGCCCTAAGTGGGTAATTAAACTAGTTGTGACACATGGCCTGAACGACTCTCCCCTCCACCAACTCAATAAAACAAAACAAGCTTAGAGTGGCCCAAAAAACCCAAAAAACCCCTGGCCTTGGGTGGATGAAACTCACATAAGACGGGTTTTTCAGCTTGTGACTTGGCATTGGGGTTGAACCTATAGATTCGAGCAATTATCACCTCCCAAGCTTGATTCAGAAAGATAATAGCTCTTGCTATAGGTTTTAATAAAATCAAGTACCAGTCTAAAGACCTTTAGCTGTACCCGATCTTTAAGATTTATAGGGGGAGCTTAAGATGACCGATTTTATAGATTAAGCCACGCATCTAGTAACTATATAGAAGCAACTATATAGCAAGAAAACACTTAAACCCATAGCAGGAATATTATTTCTACTAAAAAGAGCCAGAACTGACTGGCTATATACTTCGTACTTGTAACAAACAATTCCAGAGCTAGAAAATATCTTCTAAGATGAACCTAAACCCATATTTGTCAGCTCTACATCAATAAGAACCCCATTTCCGGCTAATGTAAGAGCATTAGCTTCAACTTGAAGCATACACAGCGAACTAGGGGGAACCAATTAATGCCAGCATATCACCAAATACTATTAGTAAAGTTTGCCCAAGAGAGAGATCACCGAACCCAATGAAAGCTCACTATTTCTATTGCAAACAAACGACAGACGAAGACCCCCCCCATTGAGATGCCGGGCATTCCTCACCGGCTCCAGAGCCGGAGGCAGTGAGAGAGGGAGGAGGAGGAAGCTCAGCGCTTGCTCAACCGCCGGAGGTGAGTGTGCTGCCCCCATGTTGTAAGCCGCTTGGTAAACCAGCAAAGGGCCGGGACTCGGCGCACTTTGTTTGCGCAGCAAACATACTTATGGCTTACGGCTTATGGCTATCGCGGCGCTATCGGGTATTCAACTTACATGCGTTGTTCAGCAAACAGTCTCCATTTTGGCAGGGACGGCGGGCGGAGCGGCGACCGGCAACATGTTCGTCTCCGGCAGCGGCGGCGGCGAGTCCTCCGCCAGGCCGCTGTCCGCCCCCGGACTGCTGGGGACAATGGTGCACTGCATGCTGGTGTTCTGTGTGACCTCCGTGCCGCCGCCAGCCATCGAGCAGGGCAGGCCCTGGGAGCTGCTCGAGTGCTGGACGCCGTTGGTGGTGTTGGTGATGTCGTGGCGCAGCCGCGGACAGCAGATCCTCCGGCAGGCGGTGTACACCTGCGGCTGGCAGCCCACCACAATGAAGATGAACACGCCCTGCAGGGCGTTGATTAAGTCCGTGAAGAACCAGGCGCCATGCGGGCCGCCCACCACCCACGACAGAATCTCGGCGATCCAGGTGAGGCCCATGACGACCACCAGCTTGAGGCATACGCGTCCCAGCGCAGACTTCTCCGTGGATGTCTTGGCGTCATCCCGCTTCCAGAGGCCGCAGGTCAGCTGATGGGTGGTGGACACGAACAGGGCGATGTTCGCGCACAGCAGCAGACCGATGGGGCCGTAGAAGTAGGCGAAGATGGAGAGATTGCGGTTGTCGAACCAGCAGTAGAGCTGCCCGAATCCCGGCCGCAGCAGCGTCGTCTCCGTCATCTGGTCGACGCAGGCGGCCACAAAGGTGATCAGCAGCGGCCCACCGAAGGCGTACAGAGAGTACAGGCAGAGTCGGACCGCCTCCTGGTTGCGCTCCAGCAAGGTGGGTCGCAGGTCCCGGAACGTCCACCAGATGTTGAAGCACATCGTGTTCAGCCAGAAGAAGGCGGCCAGGAAGAAGAACTGCATGCCGATGGCCACCACCAGGCAGGCGGTGGGGCGCGCCTGCAGGTCGGAGCTCAGCTCCTCGATGGCCAGCAGCACCTTGCCCACCAGCAGGCAGAAGACGTAGCAGATCTGGCAGCGCCAGTGGAGCGCATGATGCACGGCCGGCAGCATGAATCCGGCCACCAGAGTGGCGGCCAGGAAGACAATGGACACCAGTATGCCGCCGGTTAGCACGGCCTTCTGCAGATTGTGCTCACCCAGCGACTCGTGCGACCCCGACTCGCGGCCTCCGTCCTCGTGCGTGAACAGATGCTGGCAGGCGATGATCTTCACCTCGCCCTCGCGCTGCGTGTGCTCCAGGCAGTACTGGTCGGCGCTGAGATTGGTGTGCGGCAGTCGGAGGCTTCCGCTGGAGCGATCCAGCTTCGCCTCGTGCCAGTCGCCGGCGATGGCATAGCCACCGACGTCGCCGCCGTGCTCCGAGCACTCTGGCAGGCCGTAGGAGGTCCTGTAGCTGCCCAGCGGCAGTTGTGGTGCCAACCGGAGCTGTCCGTCCCCCTTGAGGCCGGGCTGGAGGTTGCAGTTCTTCAGCTGGGTATCGTAGGTGCCGAACTTGCCGCAGCACTTGCGCAGCCGGAGATCGGGGAGAGCCGCAGTAGCAGCAGCAACCATGCCCGCGCCTGGCTGCTCCAGAGCATCGGCCGTCTGCCCGTTGTCCTGGCCAAGGCAGACGAGAGCCACCTCCAGGTCCACGCAGTACTGAGCCGGGTCCACGAAGAGGGCCCGCTCCCGGACATACAGGCTGCCGTTGGGGAAGAGCATCACGTTGCCGTTGCGGCTGCGGAAGAGCTCCTGGCGCCGCTCCGGGCAGGCGGGACGGCTGTTCGGCAGGAACTTCATGAAGCGTGGGCTGCCGCCGGGCGGATCGAAGAAGCGCTGCTGCTGCACCAGATACACCATGGGCACCCACAGCTCCGAGCTGCCGGCGCTGCAGGCTCGCGTTGTCTCGTTGAGGAATTCGCCCGTGTGGCAGCATTTGTTGAGCTTCACCCGGGGCGGTGGCGGCGGGCGGGCGGCGTCCTCGCCACTGGCCACGGTGGCGGCCACGAGGAGGAGTGGGAGGAGCAGGAGGGGTGGCAGCAGCATCTTCTGGCGGCTGCAAAGCTGCTTCTCAGGGTGTCTGGTTTTCGCCTTGTCTCGGCCTCGTTCCCGATCTCGTTTACTCCACTGCATCCGTCGCGATCTCCTCTTCAGGCGCACAACATTCTTCTCGCTCGCCTCTTCAGACTTCGCCGCGCGGCGCGGCGCGTTTCGTTGCGTTGCGTTTGCGTTTCGCTTCGTCGCCGAAGACACACACCACACACAGATTTTCACTTTTCCTCTCTTTCGGTCATTTTCCGCTCTCTTTGCGGCCAGTAAACAAATCAAACAGTGGAAAATGGAAAACTGAATTGGAAAAGGAAGATAATTTTCACCTCCGTATCACGTAAGTTGGCCAGCGGCAGCAGCGGCGGCAGCAAACAAACAAACAAAATCGTGGCGTCGCCGCAGCATAAACACACTTCACTTGGTTGTATCTATCACAGCGTTTCTCCTATTTTGGATTTTTGCGATTTATATTCGTACGGCGTGTGCGTTGTTTGTTTGTTATTTTGGGCGAAGAAAACAAAGCGCGGTGTCAGGTATAATTAAAAAAAAATAAATAGTCCACGCGCTGCGGCGAAAATCAGTCGTTCTGTTGTATTTCTTTTTTTTTCGTTGAATGAGGGTTTTTGCCTTTATATATGTGGGCAGCCGGTGTGACCACAGCTAACAGAGACTGGCTAAAATTAGGTTCAAACCTTTATTCTCAAACTGTTTATGGTAGCACTGCATCTAGCGAAGTTTCCCACATTTTCCCTTAAGCACGGTCATACTTGGTTGACAGCCGGCAAGTTTTGAAACAAAAGACACGGTCATCTTTCGATGATTCGTTTTAGAATAAATGTGTCCCTCTTAGCTATTGGGACTTGGCAAACCGAGTCCAACTCCCAGCCAGCCCAACAGCAACCTCCAACAAAATCCTCTACTTTCTGCACAAAACCAATCTCATACACAAAATGTAGATCATAAGTTCAAAAAGGAAATTTGTAACCACCCAGGTCAGCGGTAGGCCATAGCAGCCAATGCTCTAATTTAGAAGGTAATCCTTAGTTTATAATTAATTGTAATTGTAGATAAATACATTTTGATGCACTTACCGATCAGTGCTATCAGCTTTATATAGAGGATATAGAATAAAATAATCTTGGTTCGGACTTACCCGCAGTTGAGGACACACCGCAGACTTGGCCGTAATCCATTGATGATTAAGTCCTTTCGAGTGCAGAGGTTCTTCACACACTTATTAACACACTTTTTAACACGGGATTATTAAGACACTACCGAACGGGTGAAGAGCCGCGAA
>JAEIIO010011401.1:0-11378 GCA_018874655.1 Drosophila diplacantha | reverse complement strand
AATATATTTTTCCCCCATCTGGCATTTGTTTATGATACAACCTTTGGCTAACGATGCTTATACTTTAGTGAAGAATTATTTAAATGGGAACCCTGAGACTCTACTTAGCAAAGCATAAACTCGGTGTTGGGTCTTCTCAACCGCTTTGCCGCACTTCAAAAGAATGTTTTTCCCCACTCAGTTGAGAAATAAACTTGACGAGTTCGAGATTTAAATTATAACATATAATGTACATCGTATTCATAAATAATTGGACACTACCGGCTAATCGAGTGAGCTCTGTCCCAGACTGTTACCTTCCAGTTCAGTGCTGGAGACACTCGGCGATATGGTCGTGGAGCCCGAGTTGCCGGCAATTCCATCCAGATTATAGTACTGAACTATTCGTGGCGGCGGCCGGTTGGATATGACCTCTGTTATCTGGTTGACAATCCATTTGGCCAGCTTTATGACGGCCACATGGGCCACGAACTGCAGGATCATGGCCCCGAAGCCCTTGTAGAGTCCGCCCACGCCCTCCGTGACCATCGTTGTTTGATAGCAGTCAACGACGCCCTGATAGTTGGTCAGGATCGGCACTACGGCATAGCCATTGTCCAGGTTGTCGATGATCGTTCGGGTGCCTTGCAATTGCAGGCGATGCAAAATAGTCTCAAGGGGGAAAAATATCACCTCAGTGGTCAGCATGGCGATCAGGCTGGCATATATCTCGGCGTTCTGATGCTCCAGCGTATTGTCGACCAGCTTGCCGCCGGACTTCTCCGGGGAAAGCGTTATGCGTCGCCGCATAATCCGCGAGGAGATGCCGCGTATGACCAGGTTGAACAGATACTTGGTGATGCCGAACGAAACACTTGGCCCGATCAGCGCCCAAGCGGGTAGCATGCGACCCTTTTGCGGGGAACTCCAGTAGAAGAGTCGGAGGCTTCCCTCGCGGAACACATCAAATAGTCCGGGCTTTTCGCTGGCTATGTCGCTCTGCACCGTCTCCACCAAGGAGGCGGCATGGAAGGGCACAACCAAGCCAATGCTTATACTGCAAAGGGAATAGGTAATACATTTGCAGAGGATAAAGCGAACTATACGCACCATTTCAAGATAATGTGCTGTCCGAATCGCTTCAGTGTAGTGCGACTATCCACGTCCTTGGGCCAGCTGGTGAACTTCGAGATGACATCGTCGATGGCCAAGGTCATGCCGCGCACCAGCAGACAGCTGCCAACACCCTTCCACAGCGTGGTCACTCCCTGGCGCCTGTGCAGGTGCACGATGCTGGGCAGTAGGCTAAATGGATGCAAGTGGTAGCGCTTCGAGGCATTAAAGACCTGGCACTGCCGACGCAGCACTATAAACGGATGGCTCAATAGGTTCTCGGTGACCAGGGAGACCCACTGAACGCCCACGACCAGGTACTTGCGGATAGATGTGTCTGCAAATGGAATGATTAGCTGTGAATAGCCACCATGTGAGCCTGTCCGGTCCGGTAACTAACCATCCTCCTGATTATCTATATACTTATGCTTATCCAGCGGCAGCGATAGGGGATCGTCTAAATTGAGATATTGCAGCTTATGAATGTCATCCTGGTCGGCATTTATATTGTCCACCATTGCCTTTTCGCGGCCTTCAATGCTGGATCAATGGAGCAGGCATTGGAATTTATATAATTCAGATAATGGGGCTGTACCGTACCTGCTTCCCAGGTGCTGTTTGGGGCTGAAGGCTGGGCGTAACTCGGCAGCTCCTGTTCCTGGCTTTTCCCTCTCGATTTGCTCATCACCTTGGCTGTGCTTCGCCTCGAATCTGTGAACCGGATGGGAATCGGAGTTCCTATTAGTAATGTGTCAGCAGCAGCAGTGATTGTTTTGCCAAAGACATGTACGTACTTTAGACTGGAGTAGTTGTTAAGACCTGCCATGATTCGGGACTAGTGTGCTCCTGGTTGTTATGATGTGGAGTAGATATTCCTGCGTCTCCTTTTCAGTTCGCCAGCGTAATTTTTAAGGCATGTTCAGTTGTTTTTAAGTTTTTGCTACTTTGATGTGAGAAATGTGTGCCGTAACCAGTGCGGCCGCATCTCTGCCGCTTAAATATACCACGGGAGCGGACTTTCAAGCTCAGCAGGCAGCAGAGTGAGAGTGAGAGAGAGCGCGGATAAGCCCACCTTATATAGCTGCATTATGGCAGGCACAGAAGACAACATTTAAACGAGGGAATACTCAACAGGAGCTAACCCAGGGTCTAGAGAACTAGCCTAGGGTTCTAAAATTCTAAAAATGTTTGGTATATATATCCTTAAAGTGCGATATATATTTTATTCTGGTTTGCCAACATTCGCCAATTTATTTCCAAGGCCAGGTGTGCTTAGTATATTACAACGGACCAGCTCTGGTCACACTTGGATCAAATTTATAAACAAATCTGCACCGGCGAAAAGAAATTACTTGAATTATGGATTTCGCCTCCTAGTTTTACCCTTTCGAAAGGGTATTTTGAATCACATGACGGCAACTCTTCAGCAAAGCGGAACCATAGAGTTACCAGCGGAGGCATGTGATTTGGAGCGCAGTTTGACCGGAGGACAGAGCTTCCGGTGAGTAGCCGAAGCTGGAGGACACACAAGCATGGTAATAATGTATTTTTGTTAGCTGGCGCTCGATAAAGGCTGGCGACGGCAAGACAAAATACTGCGGAGTAGCTTCCAACATCTATTGGGTGCTCGAGCAGGAAACTTCCCACATAACTTACGAGGCATTCGCGGAGGCCACGTCCAGGATTACAGTGGACTACAAATCTGTGATAGCCAAGTACCTGCGTGCCGATTTCAAGTTAAAGCAGCACCAAGCCGAATGGACAAGCAAGGATGAGAATTTTGCCAAATTTGTAGGCAAGCCGGTGCGCGTTCTTTTACAGGACCCATTGGAGAACATAATAAGCTTCATATGCAGCCAGAACAACAACATCAAGCGGTAAAGAACACACATTACAAATGTAAAAGAATATATTCGCAATAATCCCGTTCCGTTTAGGATATCAGCAATGATCCAATGGTTTTGTGCCACATTTGGCACCAAACTGGGGCATTTTAATGACTGCGACGAGTATACATTCCCTACATTGAAGAGCTTCGAAGGCATCGACTGCGACAAATTAAACGCTCAACTGCGCGCCGCTAAATTCGGTTATCGGGCCAAGTTTATAGCCCAGACCCTGCAAGAGATCCAAAAACGAGGTGGCCAGAACTGGTTTATCGAGCTCCAAAGCTTGCCCTACCACCAGGCGCGCCAGGAACTTGCCCAGCTTCCGGGCATTGGATTCAAAGTAGCCGACTGCATATGCCTCATGTCCATGGGCCATTTAGAGGCCGTGCCCGTGGACGTGCACATATATAGGATTGCCCAAAGGTACTATCTGCCCCACCTGAGCAGTCAGAAGAACGTCACGAAAAAGGTGTACGAAGAGGTTTCGAATTTCTTTCAAAAGCTACACGGAAAGTATGCTGGTTGGGCTCAAGCGGTGAGTGTGTAAATATTACAAAGTTTATGTACATGCCCCTATGTTTCTTATGCATTTATATTATAGATCATTTTCTGTGCTGACCTGGGACAGTTTCAGGAGACTCGAAAAGCTGATGGCAAAGTAATTTTAAATAAAAAGGTTTCGAAGAAATGTTGATGGGGAGAAGATTTAAGTACAAAAAGTATTACAGATTTTTCATAAAAAATTCCCTTTCATTTTCGTATCTAACTGAGGTAGAATATGGAGTTCAACGAGGGAATCCCCTAGAATATCTTTCCATACAGAAATTTCGTAAATTACCGTCGCAGCAGCGTTGCAAACTTAGCCTTTTCCCCGCTAGATGAAGGTTTTTAAAAGCACTAGCGCTAGCGAGAACTATAGCTATTTTTAAGTGCCTCGGTATATTACAACTGCCCAGACGCGGTCACACTAACCAGGCAGCATGTTTAAGACTTGAGCCGGCAATATTTTTAATTAAAAAGGAAGAGATTTGTAATTATTATCATGCCCAAGGAGCAGTTTCGTGCTTCGGCACTGAATAAGAAGATGTAAGTGTCATTGCTCCCGCTTAGCATACAGTTGTCCCCATACCAATTATGACAAATTACCCGTATTGCAGCTCACATGTCCAGTTCGGAATTAGTGGGGCGGCGGAGATCCAGCAGGAGTCCCTGGTCCGGATCATCTCGAAGAATTTGTACCAGGCGCAGCGACAGCCGGTGCCCTATGGCGTCCTGGACCGTCGCATGGGCATTAGCACGAAGGACGCCCTGTGCGAGACCTGTGGCCAGGGGCTGAACGAGTGCATCGGCCACTTTGGGTATCTGGACCTGGCGCTGCCCGTTTTCCACATAGGCCACTTTCGGTCCACCATCAGCATCCTGCAGATGATCTGCAAGGCCTGTGCCCGGGTAATGCTTAAGCCCGAGGACAGGGCCATGTATGAGAAGAAGCTGCACAACCCGAATTTCTCGTACTTGGGCAAGAAGGCCTTGCATGTCCAGATGCTGGCCAAGGCCAAGAAGGTAACCAAGTGCCCGCACTGCGGATCGCCCAACGGTGGCGTAAAGAAGGGACCCGGCCTGCTCAAGATCCTGCACGATCCGTACAAGGGACGCAAGGTGGATTCCCTGTTCACGAGTAACATGAACGCAATGCTCCGTTCCACGGAGGCGAATCGTGACCTCAATCTCACGCTGGGTAATCACAGCACGGCCGAAGAGCTAACGCCGCTAAATGTACTGGACCTCTTCGAGCAGATTCCTCAGAGCGATGTTGCACTCCTGGGAATGTGTTCCCGCGACGCCCATCCAAGGCATTTGATTGTGACGCGAGTGTTTGTGCCGCCCGCCTGCATCCGGCCGTCCGTTCTGTCCGAAGTGAAGGCCGGCACCACGGAGGATGACCTAACAATGAAGCAAAGTGAAATCCTGCTCATCAATGATGTAATTCAGCGGCACATGGCCACCGGCGGCAAGATCGAGCTTATACACGAGGACTGGGACTTTCTGCAGCTGCACGTCGCCCTGTATTTCCACAGCGAGATCAGCGGGATTCCCATCAACATGGCGCCGAAGAAGACGACGCGCGGCTTAGTGCAGCGACTGAAGGGCAAGCAGGGACGCTTCCGCTGCAATCTGTCCGGCAAGCGCGTGGATTTCAGCGGACGTACCGTCATCTCACCGGACCCCAATCTCATGATCAATCAGGTGGGCGTTCCAGTGCGCGTGGCTAAGATCCTCACCTATCCGGAGCGCGTGAATCCGGCGAATATGCGTCACATGCGCCAGCTGGTGCGGAATGGGCCGAGCATGCATCCGGGTGCCAACTATGTACAGCAGCGCGGCTCCAGCTTCAAGAAGTATCTCGCTTATGGCAACCGGGAGAAGGTGGCTCAGGAGCTCAAGTGCGGCGATATCGTTGAGCGGCATCTGCGCGACGACGACATTGTGCTGTTCAATCGCCAACCGTCGCTCCACAAGATGTCCATTATGTGCCACCGCGCCAAGGTGCAGCCCCAGCGAACGTTCCGCTTCAACGAATGCGCCTGCACGCCCTACAATGCCGATTTCGATGGCGACGAGATGAACCTCCACTTGCCGCAAACGGAGGAGGCCCGCGCCGAAGCCCTGATACTCATGGGCAACCAGTCGAATCTGGTGACCCCCAAGAACGGTGAGATTTTGATTGCTGCCACCCAGGACTTCATCACCGGCGGCTACTTGCTCACCCAAAAGGAGGTCTTCCTTACCAAGGAGGACGCCATGCAGTTGGCCGCCTGCTTTATCGCCGGCGAGGACTCCACCATGTCCATTGAGCTGCCGCCACCGGCTCTGCTCAAGCCGCGGCGCCTGTGGACAGGCAAGCAGTTGTTTAGCTTACTGATGCGACCGAACAGTGACTCCCATGTCCTCCTCAATATGGTGAACAAGGGGCGAAACTACACGGGCAACATGGATCTGTGCAGCAACGACTCCTGTAAGTGGCTTCATCCTTCATAGCGAAAGGGAAAGTAATATAATCCGATCTCTTTTTGCTACAGGGATTCACATACGCAACTCGGAACTGATGTGCGGCGTCATGGACAAGGCCACCATGGGCTCCGGCACAAAGCAGTGCATTTTCTACTTGCTGCTTAGGGACTTTGGAGAGGCGTACGCCACCAAGGCTATGTGGAGACTGGCAAGGGTTAGTACATTCCAAGATCTTTAAAAAATATATAACTTATTGTAGGAGATGTACAAGTAGGGGATGTACATCGAGAAGCGAACGTTATATTGAAAATATCATCGACAAGTTTGAAGTTTCACAATTTTAAATATGAAAAATGCAGCACTTAATGCTAAAATATCTTTATTAATGACAAAGATAATATTCTTAATTTACTTGTCCCTTTTACCCTACTCTTTTGGTTTGATATTAGTTTAAAGATCGATTTACATATCGACTTTAGCTTGAAATATCGATGCACGATTTCTTCGATATGTTCTGCTTGCTTTAAAGGTGTGCATTCTCCCGGCACAAACTGAGTTTGAAGCTATTTTCCCACTTTATCTTTCACTTGTTATCAGAAGAGCAAAGCAGCAAAGCACATTATCTTTGGGTTTTTCGGAATAAGCCTTAGTGTGTTTTATTAATTACTTCAAACCCCAATTCAATTGTCGAATGTGATGTCCGTTGTCTCGGTAATGAAATCCAGGAACGAGGTCAAACGGACATAGCCCGAGGGGTAGCCGGCGGTGCATTGATCTTCGGCCACGAAGGAGTTAATTCCAATCTGCTGCCATTGCCCGGTGCTGGAGTTGTACGCGATCAAAGGACCGCCGGAGTCGCCGCTGCATATGGACATGTTGCTGCCCCCCGAGCCCTCGGCACACATGGTTGAGTCCAAGACGACGGAGGCACCAAAGATGGGCACACACTCGCTGTTATCGATGACCGTCACGTGGGCGTACATCAGTGTCTGCGAGTAGTCGAGGTACTCGTCATCCATCAGTCCATATCCAGCCACGACGGCCGCAGTGCCCACAAAAGTGTTCGATTTCTGGGACGGCGTCACCAGGCTGATGGGTTGAATGCTGCTGGCGAAGACCAGCGCTTGCGGCAGCTGGATCAAAGCCACATCGTTGTTCATCTTGTCGTTGTAGTTGGGATGCACGAAGAACGTGGTGGACGTCATATTCGGCGCCGCGTCGTCATTCAGCTCAATGGTGCCGAAGATGAGAAAGAGCGAGGAGTGGCCATCGACGCAGTGGGCCGCTGTCAGCACCCAGTTGGTGGAGATCACCGAGCCGCCGCACAGCAGGTCATCCCACTCGTCCCGCTTGATGATCACCTGCCAGGGGAACTGGCCAGACGCCGCTTGGGCCCCCGATATGATACGGCCTTGCTGTGTAAATCATAGAGTTTCGGAGTCTTTGTTAACACCTGACTGACTGACCTGGGGCCAGGCTACTCACGATACCCTCGGCCGGCGCTGCTCCCACAGCCGATTGCAGTCCAAGACCCACTGCCAATAGCAGCGACAGCAGGCATGAGGACCTTCCGTAATTAACAGCTCCCTCCTTGACATTCATGGCTCTGTCTCTCTGGGCTCTGTCGGAAGCCAGACAATTGTTTTAATTTATATTTTGTCACCTTTCATGTTATCTCTCCTCCTGTCTGTATTTCGCACAAATTGTTTAAAGAATGCGCGTTGGACTGAATTTCGTGATAAGATTAACTACTTACTGCTAAAATAACGTTGGTCTGCTACGCTCGAGACTGCCTGGGGTATAGTTTATATGGTTAATACCTTTCCTTATAGCGATTAATTGCTTCTTAGAACATGATCATAAGCCTTGAGCAGTGTGCGACCCGTCCGTGGTCTTGGCTTTATTCAGAATTTCAGGTGAAGCACGCTCTATTTGTGAAAGGGAAGAACTTTTCTGCTTGCTTGTTTTCTTGTAAGCTAAGGCAATGCAGGTGACTGAGAACAGGGTATTCCCGAGTCGCATTTTACCCTTCGCCTTTGAAGTGTTGACGGCCGTTCGATCAGAGAGTGTGCGGAAGGAGGAGGCTACCGCAATTCGCACAATTAAAGTCAGCTGAATAGGTTCAGGGTGGGAAATACATTTATCCGTAACAGGTAATTAATGTGAGAGATAGAGGGAAGGGTCAATTTTAGCTCTTCGAATGGGGATTGATTCGGTTACTAGTATCATTTCCTGCGATCTGTATCCCAACTTATTTTCTCTGAGAGATAACCGATTGAAGCAAGACAATCCCGCCCTCATTTCTGGCAATTAATCATGCCCACTAGCGTGTGTTTACCATCATCTCTGGCACACTGTCCAGGCATTTATATATCTCCATATCTGCGAACCTTGTGAGGTCCGAACTGGTCACCAGTCTGCAGCCATAGATATTGCTAAAGCCTCTTTGCCAGTTCATTAATAATTAAACATCATTTATTGCTCTTTTGCCCCCAGATTTCCTCCTACTTCCTGCAAAACCGCGGCTTCTCCTTTGGCATTAGCGATGTGACGCCCAGCAAGAAGCTGCTGCAGCACAAGGAGCTGCTGCTGGAGCGCGGCTATGCCAAGTGCAATGAATACATCGAGAAACTCAAGTCCGGCACCCTGCAGAGCCAGCCGGGCTGCACGCCGGCCGAGACCCTGGAGTCGGTGATGCTGCGCGAACTCTCGGGCATCCGTGAGCAGGCGGCCAAGACCTGCTTCGCTGAGCTGCATCCCACAAACAGCGCCCTGATAATGGCGCTCAGTGGCTCGAAGGGTTCGAACATCAATATATCCCAGATGATCGCCTGCGTGGGCCAGCAGGCCATCAGTGGCAAGCGAGTGCCCAATGGGTTTGAGGACCGTGCCCTGCCCCACTTCGAAAGACACTGTGAGTAGCCGCGAGTGCATCATTCCGGCAGACCTCATCCAACACGCTCTCTCCCTCTCCCTTAGCTGCCATTCCCGCGGCCAGAGGCTTTGTGCAGAACAGCTTCTACTCGGGTCTGACGCCCACGGAGTTCTTCTTCCACACCATGGCCGGTCGCGAGGGCTTGGTGGACACGGCCGTGAAGACGGCAGAGACGGGCTACCTGCAGCGGCGGCTGGTGAAGTGCCTGGAGGATCTGGTGGTGCACTACGACGGCACGGTTCGGAATGCCGTCAACGAAATGGTGGACACCATATATGGCGGCGATGGCCTCGATCCCGTTTCCATGGAGACGCGCAACAAGCCCGTTGATCTGGTCCATCAGTACGACAACCTGCGGGCCCAGATTCCGCGTGGCCAGCAACGCCCCCTTATAGGCGCCGAAATTCCCGAGGTTCTGGAGCAGCTTCTAGGCACGGAAGAGTTTGCCGAGGCCCGCGAGGACTTCAAAGAGGATGTTAGGTGAGTTCAAGGGAAACTAGAGCTGAGATCAAGCTTCCTAATGCATATTTCATCTCCAGAAAACACCTTGCCACTGTGTCCAAGCGCATTGAACTGTTGCACCAGCGGCTTGAGGGACATCAGGACCTGTGCCACCAGATCGAGTCCATCACGACCGAACAGATGCACGAGTTTCTGCGCCGCATCAACGATCGCTATAACCGCGCCGTGACCGAGCCCGGCACGGCTGTGGGCGCCATTGCTGCCCAGAGTATTGGCGAGCCCGGCACCCAGATGACCCTGAAGACGTTCCATTTCGCCGGCGTTGCCTCAATGAACATTACCCAGGGTGTGCCGCGTATCGTGGAGATTATCAATGCCACGAAAACCATATCGACGCCCATCATAACGGCCGAGCTGACGAATAGCCACAGCATGGAGTATGCCCGGCAGGTGAAGGCGCGCATTGAGAAGACAACGCTGGGCGAGCTGTCGTCCCACGTGGAGATCGTGTGCCGGCCGCACAGCTGCTACATTGCCATCGGCGTCGATATGGCGCGCATCAAGCTGCTGGGCCTGAACATAAGCCTGGACACGATTATGGCCAGCATTCTGAGGTCTCGCATGCGCGTCAAGCCCTCCCAGGTGGAGGTGGCCGTAAAGATCTCGGGCATCGTTGTGCGCGTCGAGGCCACGCGGACAGCCACCATAAACGCGGAGCTGGCACGTCTGGCGCTCAGCCTGCAGAATGTCGTGGTGTCCGGTCTGCCGAATATTGCGCGTGCCGTCATAGCCGTGGACGATACCCGGCAGCCGCCCACCTACAAGCTTTGCATCGAGGGCTATGGACTGCGGGAAGTCATTGCCACATATGGCGTAATCGGGGAAAAGACACGCAGCAACAATATCTGTGAAATATACCAGACGCTGGGCATTGAGGCGGCGCGCACCATCATCATGGGCGAGATCACCGAGGTGATGGAGGGACACGGCATGAGCGTCGACTGGCGGCACATTATGCTGCTGGCCAGCCAGATGACAGCCCGCGGCGAGGTGCTGGGCATAACGCGACACGGTCTGGCCAAAATGCGCGAGAGTGTGTTCAATTTGGCGTCGGTAAGTGGCTCGGACTTTACTCTCCTTTCTAGCTTACTCCATTTATTGTCATCTCTCTTCCTTCTTTCAGTTCGAAAAGACGGCAGATCACTTGTTCGATGCCGCGTATTATGGCCAAACGGACGCCATTAATGGGGTATCGGAGCGCATTATCCTAGGCATGCCGGCTGGCATAGGCACTGGCATCTTCAAGCTGCTGCAGCACCACGAGGACAAGCAGGTCCCGCCCATAGAGCAGACTATTTGCAGTTTATTAAATCTAACGCCGAGCGCATGAGGGAGTCGCCAGGGTGCTAGCACTTGTTATCATTATTGATGTAGAGGTATATTAACAATTGAAAATTGTTTATTTTTTTAATTAGGTGATAAAACAATAATAAATAATAATAAATAATAATCAAATTGTTTTATTTGCGGACATGGTTTTAGGGTCGGAAATGTCTCCTTTGAATAAATGCGCCGCTAAGCTTTTATAAAAGCATCATTTTTGTATAGCATACTTTTGGGGTGTCATGTAGAAGTGTGGTATACTTTTGGGATGCGCTGAAAGCTTTGCTTAAGCTTTTAAAGCTTTTAAAATTTGCACCCGCGAATTTTTTGTATAGCATGCTTTTGGGGTGCAATTTAGTGGTGTAGCATAGTTTTGGGGTGGTCTGTAATTTTGCTCCAACTTTTTATAACAGTTTATAACAGTTTTCGGTTGCTTGCTGCTGCGTTCTGTTCGCCTGGTATCCCAGACCGGGAAACGCTTAAATTTGGCAAATTTGAAAGTTTGTTATTTCCAATAACAACAACAACAGCTCTTTAGCTATTTTTTTTTGGCTTGAAAATAGCTAACACCGGAAATGGTTTTTTGATCATAACTTGGCCAAAAC
>JAEIIO010010354.1:0-12203 GCA_018874655.1 Drosophila diplacantha | reverse complement strand
GCGTCTTTCCTCAAACTATATAGAAGAAATTAGCTTTTGTATGATACTAGTGATAACATCTCAACAATATTTCTGAAGAAATCACTCACAAAACTCGCCTCTTGGTCCTGTAAATCAGCGCTTTGTAGCATATTTTAATTCAAAAGTAAACGATATATTCCAGTTTTCAGGATTCCCTAACCGCTTTCTCTGGACCGGAAACGGATGCGAAATGAAAAGCTTATACTGCTCATATTTGGCTAAGCATTTATTTGTATCGAAATTCGATAACCTGCAGCAATCGGTCATAAGCCCAAAAATTAAAACATGTATGTAAGTGGTTTCAGCTCATATACATCTTTGAAGACTGCTTAGTTATGTTTATGTTTGACATTTTAAGTTTATTAGCTGTAATTTATCTACTTTCTGTACCACATCTGGAGAGTCTTCATGCGCTTCACTTTCTTTTGCAACTGCAGAACGCCGTACATCAATGCCTCTGCAGTTGGTGGACAGCCGGGCACATAGATGTCAACAGGTATTATACGATCGCAGCCACGGACCACCGAGTACGAATAGTGGTAGTAACCGCCGCCGTTGGCACAGCTTCCCATGGAGATGACCCATCGGGGCTCGGGCATCTGGTCGTACACCTTTCTCAATGCCGGTGCCATTTTGTTGGTCAAAGTACCTGCCACTATGATGACATCGGCCTGGCGGGGAGAAGCACGGAAAACTACGCCGTAGCGATCCATGTCGTATCGTGGAGCTGCAATGTGCATCATCTCGACGGCGCAACAGGCCAGGCCAAAAGTCAGGGGCCATATTGAGCCCTTGCGACCCCAGTTCAGGAGATCATCCAGTCTGGCCAGTGACCATTCCGCCACAGATGTTTGCTTGGTGCCGAACGGAGAGTAGCCCTTCTTTGGCAAATTCGGCGACGATTCAATCACCGGGAGGGTTTGTTGTTTGCGTACGAAAGTTGCATTCAGAGCAGGCACTGAATATATTGTATTCGAATTAAGGGTCGCTCTTTGCAAACACTTGCTGAGGGTCGAGGTCGAGGTCGTGATAGCTGAACGCAACATGTTGGTTCTGAAAAACGAGTGAAAAGTAGCTTTTGAATGTCATAGTTAAATATTTAATACCTTATTTATGTAACTTCAACTAAATAACAGTGTGATGACCAGTGTGGCAGCAGAAGGGCCCTCCACCATCTGTCCAGTGCAAATATACTAAATTAGTACATTAGAAAATACCAGACAATTGTGAGGAGCAAACACCATGTTCACAGAAAATTATGATGAAATAATTAATATCGTATTTATATACAGAACTACGAATTTTATCCAAACCCCATCTTAATGATCCTTTTAAAAAATATAAAATTTCGCTAGATATTTATATGTATTTAAAGTTCACTGAGCTTCCAACATTTCAGCCGTTGAATGGGTATGGCGCATAACCATCTTTCGATAGCAATGGTCTGGCGATAGCGCTATCGATAAGTCCGGCTTAAACAATTCACGTGTTTTCAAAACAATAATAATGGTTTTGATATCTGATTCTTTAGGCTTGTATGTGTCCCCCAATTGTGTGTTGGCTGGTATGTACTTCTAATATAAACATAAACATACAGTTAAAACAGAACTCTTCCAATAGGTCACGGAAACCAAGCGGTACTATACAGTTTCAATGAAAAGGTCAAGTTACCCACTGGGCTTCGCAAGGGAAAAGTACACGGATTTGCTATAAGTCCTGTGGATTCCCTACAAGATGTACTGCTGATCTTTAGCGAGAACGAATACTCGATAATACTGCATACTCGAAGCAATGACGAAAATCCGTTCCAACTACTTTATGAGGGCGAAACCAAAGACTGGATTAATGCTGCCAAGTTCCTAGGCGACAATTCAAGAGATAAGAAAACATTTGTGCTGCACATGGCCCATAGTGCTCTGCTATACCTGGAATTTGATCTGACTTCGAATGCAGGCTGTCGCACATTGGAATTGGCCCGATGTTCCGAGAGTTCCATTCTATACTGCACTCGATTACACGGCGAGTGCTTTGAAGATCTTGCCATATTGAGTGGAAATGCATTCGGTGAATTGTTGTTATGGCAGACACAGGATGCTATCGATGCAAAGGAGGGGGCATCCGTCAAGACATATCCATTACTGCTTCGCCTGCAAGCCCATAACGGTGTCATTTTTTCCATTGATTTCAACATGGCCTTCAAATTCTTGATAACAACTTCTGACGATCGCTCGGTCAAGTTTTGGCAAATCCACAAACTGGAAAGCTGGCAGGAGGCCAAAATAAAGCCTATGTATAGCTGCTTCGGGCATAGCTCAAGGGTTATGTGTGCAGTCATCTTTGAAGTTGGTAAGATTATTACATTTACGGCTCTAGTCGGCTCTTTATTAATTCTTCTTGCTTTTTCAGGTGGCCAAGCATATGTGGCTAGTGGCGGAGAGGATTCCTATGTCTGCGTCTGGAGTCTCAGCGGCGACTTGCTATTGAAGCGTCGCCAACATTTTGGCTCTCCCATATGGCGCCTAGGCTTCAGGTCAGAGGATAATACCCTTTATAGTACCAGCTCAACAGGTAATTTGGCAGCAGAAAACTTAGGGGAGCTCTTTGGCAACCACAAAAGTGCCCCTGCCGCCAATATGCTGAGTGACCTAGACAATGCCAACACAGAGGAGTTTATCAGAAATGTTAAATTTGTCAGTGATCAGCTAATCGTGGGCCTGAGCAGCTCGAATCAGCTGTATTATATGGGAGTAACACAGGATAATTGGCAACTAGTGGACCCTGACTTTCCCACGTACAAGCGAACGGTTTTGGAAGTGTCTGGCGACGTTATAGCCACATGCGGGCAACGACGAATAACAATCTACAGCCACAATGCTCAGCATAATGCCTTCGACAAGGTTTTCGATGGAGAGACAGGATTGATGGGAACGATTCGCTCATTTCATTTCCTAAGCAAGAACCTCTACCTCGTATCGGACGCCCTGGGCAACTGCCAGTCACTAAAAGCACACGATCTCAGCCTGGATTCCCCCATTGAGCTTGGGAGTTACCGTGAGGCCTGGATAACAGCTGCACTGCTTATAGCTGAAAAGTATCTCTTACTGGGCGATCGCCGAGGTCACGTGATGCTCTACTGTCGCTGCAACAACACCTTCTCGCGGAAGGCAACCCTGAAACATTTGCATGGCAATTTGGGCACAAACTTTTTCAAGTTGCTGAGGGCGGACGACGACTCGGCTCATGTGCAGAGTGGGGGTCATGAACCCCTCCTGAAATACCTGCACTTGGGGCTAGCGGAGTGTACCCTGACAGTCGGGCAGCGCGAGAGTGTGCCATTGTCTTGGGTGGAAGCCAGTCCACGCAGAGACGTTATACTGGGCTTCAACGACAATCATATTGTGGCCTGGTCCCGCCGGTACGATGTGCTTGCGCAGCTGGCCTGCGGCGGAGGTCATCGATGCTGGGACTACCGACTGACTGATGAAGATGTCCTTGCGATACTGTTCGTGAAGAGAAAACGGGTCTTCCTCTATCGACATCCCCTGTACAATAGGATTGCAAAGGATATGGCCAAACTAGAGCTTAATAGCTGGCATTCGCGAAACTGCAACACCTCTCGCCTGCTTACCCACGAGGGTGACGACAAGGGGGCGCAGCCTTTAATCGTGTCGGCCGGTGATGATAATGTCATAAAGGTAACGAAGGTAATGGATGACACCTTGCTCCACTGTGCCGAAGTGCACTCTCATGTCTCGACTGTACGCTGCCTGCAGGCACACAGACTTGCCTCCTCCCAAAATTCCACAACGTGGCTTATATTCTCAGTCGGCGGACGATCACGACTCTGCATTAACCAATTGGCTGTGAGATCAGGAGGTAACGAGTTCCAGGTAACCGAGCTGTGCACGCATGTCCTGCAAAAGTCCAGCACTGTGGAGGCTAGACTGATGGCCATCGATATAGCCCAGGAAGAGGCGGGACACTTTTCTCTCTACGTGGCTGTGGCGGATGGCGAGATACGCCACTATCACTGGCACTTAAACAAACCCTCCGAGCTCCATTTGCAGACGTTGGTCGATATCGAGAGATGCCCCCTTACCTTGCAGTGGATCAAGAGCAAGGGCATTGTGCTGATAACAACAACAAACGGAGAAATGTACGGGTTCGGGAGAACCCTGACCGCAAAGTGTCTGCAACTACGACTGCACATGACGGGCATTAACACGATAGACACCTGCGTGGATGACAAGCAGCCACATCGCCTGCACATTTTGTCCGGCGGGGATGACGAGAATATCAAGTACACAGTCCTCGACATGGATAGCATGATGGTGGAACATAAAACAGAGTTCTTGGGCCTGCACAATGCCCAGGTGACTGCCCTGTCCATACATTGTTCTGCCGCCACCAAGCGTACGGAGGAAACGGGTACGCAATCCGAAATGTTCGCCTTCACCTGCGGCATAGACAAGCAGATATTTAGGATAGATCTGAGGAGACATGAGTATGAGCGTGTCGGACACACCAGCATAGCTGACATCAAGGGCATGCTGATAGATGGAAATCAGCGGCTTATGTATTGCTACGGCAGCGGCTTGGAAATTGTGGAAATATAAATTTTCAACTGGGCATGCAGCACAACCCCTCCCGGAAGACTCATGCTAAGAAGTTCTGAGGATTCCCGAAGGTATGTATTCCTTGAACTAAAGGGAGTGCGCTAGGCGCGAAGTGAACTGTTCTGTGATTCAAACAATAAACAAATATAAAGGAAAGCAGTTCATAGTTTGTGTATACCTTTATATATATATGGTTTTTTCATATATTTAATATGTTTTTTACATAACATTTTTTGTTTACATTTATTTATGACCTATTCTCGATTTTTATTTACGCTTTCCCTTGCCTCCCTTGCCACCCTTGCCGCCCTTCTCACGCTTCTTCTTTGCTACCAATGAGCGCTTATCCTTCTTCTCGCGCGGATCAACGACACGATAGCGACCCTTGACACCTGCCGGTCGACGGGCGCGACGAGCCGCCGATTGCTTCTTGGCCACCACATAGGTGATCTCCTTCTTCTTCTCCTGGGCCTTTTTGTACACCTTCTTGAGCTGCTTGGACTTCTCGTGGCTGGTGGCGTCGGCATTCTCCATTATCTTCTCGGCCATTTTCTTGGCCTTGGCCAGGCGCTTTGTGGTGCGACGATGCTTGCGCGCCTTGGCCTCCATGACCTTCTTTATGGGACGGACATTCAGTTCCTGCACCTTGCGTTGGTACTCGGCGGTCAGCTCGGTGGGCACTGGCACTGGCCTCCTCATGTTCTCCTCCTCGTCCTGCACAAACCAGACGGGTAGGTTCTCATCGTTGAAGACATAGCGGTTCCAGGATGCATCTATCAGGTCACGGCGATTTTTCTTGCTGCTGACCAGCAAAGAGCCCAATGCCAGCTCGTTTTCGGACAGGCGCACTTTCTTCTCGCTACTTGCAGCTGAAATATATAATACATATGAGCTATGTAAGGCAAACTCAAGAAAACATTGACCATTACAAACCTTCTTTATCCTTCGGCTCCTGTTCCTCTTCGGAATCGGACGATTCCGAACTGCTGCTATCCTTTTCTGTTTCCTGGTGTCGTGCGCGACGCTTCGCTTTCCTGCCCTTTGTGGCATCCGGGGTAAGGGTACTCTCGCCCAATACTGTGACGCCCTTGGCATTGTACTCCTTGGCCAAGTTGTCCAGATCAAAGTTCTCCTCGTCGTCGTCATCGGACTTAATATTCTGGAGGTTGTCCTTCTCGTACCAAAGCTGCACACGCTGCTGGCGCTTCGTGTTCTTGTCGCGAAAGTCGGCAGACTTGATCAGTGGATTGTCATCGCGCTTTCGCTTCTTGCCTTTGCCCCTCACAATGTCATCGTCGTCGTCGTCACTGAGGCCCAGTCCCCGCTTGCCCAGCTGCTTGTCGTCATCCTCCTCGTCTTCGTCGGCGCTTTCCTCTGCTGCGTCATCACAGTCTTCGTAGTTGGCATCGTCGTCCAGGCGGCTCTCCTCCTTGTCGTACCACTTGTACTTAGGAAGATTGTTCACGTCGTCGGTGGACTCATCCACGGTTATGTCGGGATTGACATCGAGCATGTCGTCCAGCTCAGCGGCAGAGTTAATGGTTTTCAGGTCAAAGATTTCGTGTTCTGTTTCCTCGACGGGACCTTCGTCGCCCTTGATCACCATGTTGAGGTTCATTTTCTCATGCAGCTTGGCCTTGGTCTTTAGGGTCTTCTTGCGTTTGCGCTTGAGCTCCTTTTGCTCCTCGGATGCGAGTGCGTCAATTTCCTTTTGGAATTCAGCCTCCTCCATGTCCTCGATTTCCTCTTGGGTCAATGGTTTTGCGACCACTGGCTGCTCGTCACCAGCTTCATCGTCCGCAGGCTTTTCCGGCTTCACAAAACTATCCCGAAGGGCCTTCCACCAAAGCACGAGTCCCTTGATATCTTTGCGGCCCAACACTTTAAGATCTTTGCAGCACTCCAGGATCTCTGGCGTGGTCTTCTTGTGATTGGCGACTTCTTGGCTATCGATGCTGATAGAGCCCACACCTTGCAGGGCTGCCAGGGCATTTTCGGCTTTGATAAACTCGGAGACAGCCAGATCGTTGCGCAGCGCAATGTCCTGCGCCGTATAGCCCTCGGCCTTGATGCGCTTCTGTTTTTCCGGGTGCAACAGGCTATTGGGCTTCTTGGCGTCCAGGTCGAGTTCCTCGAACACATATTTGGAGTCCAGCAGACGGGGATCGATGCGGTCGGGTGCTATGTAGCCCTCGCACACCACAAATATCTCGGCTGACTCCTTACGGGAGGCACTGGGCTTGGTGGCATGCACCTTCTTGAACAACTGCTTAAGCACCCAAAGTAATGCATTGTAGTCCTTGGAGCGGAAAACTTTGGTCACAAACCAACCGCCGCCTCGCAGGAACTGGGTTGCCAACTTCAGGGCATTGAGAGTCAGGCAAATTTGTTGGTAGGCATCGAAGAGCCAGTTACGGCCCACGTTGGGGGCACCGTCGTGTAAAACAACATCGGCCTTCCATGACTGCAGCTCCTTGGTCAGCGACTGACGACACTTCTCGGTTGTAATATCTTCCACTAAGCCAATGCAGCCAGCTATTGACTTGATGGGAAAGAGATCCACGCCAATTACGATGCTGGACACAGGCATGTTTTGCTTGGCCACCTGCATCCAGCCACCGGGAGCGGCGCACAGATCGAGGCATACTTGCGACTGTTGGAGGAAGCCATATCGGCGATTAAGTTGGATCAATTTGAAAGCAGCACGTGAGCGGAAGCCAGTCTCCTTGGCTAGCTGGTAAAATTTGTCCTTTCTGGTTTTTCCGACTTTACTCTTTTTGCCCATCTTTGCGGACAATTGAAATCAAATCAAACAGAACGCAAATCAAAATCAAAACCCGCACGTGGTAGTGTGCTAGTGTGACCAAAGCAAAGTGCGTGACATTAACTATCTGGAAATGAGAAACAAAATATTTAAAAATATGTTAGAAAATGTGCACATTCATCGCTCCAAAAAATACTAGATTGTATTGCCATTTTCGTTGATGTCGATGATATCGATTTTGTTCAACTGCCACCACAAGCAAACTGTTATTTTTAAAAATTACGTTTTAGTTTTCCGTTGCGTTCGATTTTGTATGTTTAAAAACTCATGTGGGGATCACCCCGTGGTTCTGGGAACACCATTCGCTTGGTATTCAGGCATCCAAACAAAAAAAAAAACAGCTTTTGCCAGCTGAATATCTGAATCACCGATTCTTTTTACTTACTTTTATAGTCTGAAGGCATATTAAAAAAAAGATTTAATATAGTGTTGCACTTTATTTACGTATTCCTATTTATGTATAATTTTAAATATTTAATAAAGACCTCATATTAGTTGGAATCAACATGTTTAAAGAATAAATTAGAAATAGGAACCACGCGGAAAAGGCTTAACGCAGTCAATGAGTCTGGAAAAATCATTTCGGATTTCAAAGATATGACAAAAGTATCCTGAAAAATAAATCACGACAGGACTGGAAACTATTCACTTTAAATCACGACAGTCAAGGGCTGCAATCAGTGCTGTGTAATAGGCTAATACGAGAGTACAATTACTGTATATCCTTTTTATGTTCTAGTTTTTAATACATTTCGTTAGACAAACATAAGAACACCCAAATAGTAACTACATATATGTATCATTTATGTAAATTACAATATTTAAATATGTTTCTTTTCGTCTGAGGAGCAGCCGCCACCACCAGCACCTCCAGCAACAGTGTTTATAGCGGATGTGCTGGCAGAGCTGATTATGGTAGCGACTCCAACTGATGACTGCCCTGCCGGCATTCCTCCAATTCCGCCCACTAGCAAATCATGTTCGTTCTTAGCCTGCCGGAGCCAGTTGCGCAAGTCCCGGGTACGCTCCACTAGAGAGGTTGTGTAGTTCACGGCCCGTGGGTTCTGGGACACAATAGTGTTGGCGGTGAGAATCGCCCCGCCCATGGAACTCTGCATGCGCCCGGCAGCCAGCTGACGATAGGTCTCCAAACGGTCCGCCAGTGTGGGGATCGAGTGCGGAACATGGGCGTGTGCCAGGGCCAGTCCGCCTGCCACATCATCGACAGCAATTTGACAGTTTTGCATGGAACTGCTGTTTGCCTGGAGCTGCTGCTCCACAGAGGCTATCCCCGAGGAGTGATGGTGCTGCTGCTGGAGCTGCTGCTGGTTCTGCTGCTTGTTAAGCATGTGCGTCCAATTGAGATCAGTAACGATTGGTGGCGATACCATTGGTAGAGCCGCCACAGACTGCTGAAACTGCAGACTGTGGTTTTGCTTCTGGCCAAATATATCCAAGATTTCACGAATTTCGGCATTCAGAATTTCCAGGTTTTGTATGCATTCGTTTGATTCCTGCTGAAAGTAGTACTCCTTGCGCTTGTGCAAGTCTCCACCGGCGCTGGCGAAGTCGGTGCTACTGAAGCCAGAGCTGGAGTGGGACGACAGATCGCTAAGCGTTGCCGAGTCATCCTTGGCCTCCGGATTCGATTCCTTTTCGTATATGCGCAACAGACTCTGCTCCAAGTGCCGTAGCCGTATCACCTTCTCTCCCAGGAGAGAGCGAGTGCGGTGCAGATTCACCTCCATCTCCGTTAGCTCCTTTTCATCCTGTATGAGCTGGCCGAGCGAGTGCTTTGGCGTCACCGTCGTGGTGGTGGCCTTGTGTCGCTGCCTCAACTCGCGCTGTCGCAGCCTAAAGTTTGTGCGCTGTGTCCGCAATGATTCCTTTGCCCGGCGAACTGAATCGCGTTCCAGGTGTATTCGATGCTTGAAGAACTCCAGCTCCGACGACCCGACCCCCATGACATCGTGTTCGATGGAGATATCAGTGAATGGGTACCGTAGGTGATAGGTGGCCGTGGCGTCCAGCGTATGCTCCGGAAACTGATCCTCCAGGTCTTCGAGCTTCTGAAGCTGATGTCGCAAATTTTCCACCGGAGTGCACGGTCGCTCCACCTTGTTGTAGCTTGTGTCCGAATTCAAACGTGAAGTTGACGCCGATTTGGTGCGCGAGAAGACGACGTTCCTTAGTCCAGCTGTGGCTGCGGCTGCGGTGCCCTTCATCCTGCTGCTGTTGCTGTTGTTATTGTTCTCCTGATTGGAGGACTGTGGCGTCGGCTCCTCGCCAGTTGAGTTGCCGTTGTCGCTTAGCAGCGTTATGGCCAATAGTCCGCCACCGCCACCACTGGCAGACTTGAGAGTTGGCCGATGATAGCCACCGTTATTGAAGGTGTTCGAAATCGTCGTGTCCGACTGACTGATTGAGGTGTTGTCATCGTGCCGCTGCTGCAATTGCTTTATGTATTTTGTGGCGATGCTCGGCTTGGTGAGTTGACCTTTGGGCGGCACAGGTGGCTTCACCTTCGCCTCGCCAGCCACGGCATGCTCCGAGTAGCTGAGCGAACGATTGTCACTGTTGCCAATGGAAGGCTTGTACGAGATCGAGCGCTCCGTTTCGGATCCGGTGGTGGATTTTGTGTTGTGCTGCGAGATGGCCTGTTGCGCCTCACGTCGCCGGTTGCGCCGCTCCAGGGATAACTTGACGTCCGTTTTGAGGCGCACATATTTCTCTTTGAGGCAACGGTACTTGTCCTCGAGCAGGCGCTTCTCACAACGCACCTTTTCGTAAAGTCTGTCCTCGCCCTTGTCCCGGAAGCGTTGCTTCTCCATGTCCAGCTCCCGACTGAGCTTGGCCTGCAGTTGGGCCAGCCTGGCGGCATGCTCGCGGCGTATAATCTCCTCCTCGCTGTGCAGGTCCCGCTCCAGCTCACGGAGGATCTCATCGTGGTTACTCTGCAGCGTGGCCATGCGACTCTTGTGTTCGGTTACAACGAGGGCGCGCTTGTCCAGCAGCTCGCTTTCGAGGTGCTCGCGATACTCCTCAAGCTGCTGCTCGAACGATTCCTCCAGCTGATGCTGGTGGGACGTTAGCCGGAGGTCGTACTCGTGCCTCAGTCCCTTAACCTTCGCCTCGTGCTCACGCTTGATGGTCTCAAGATCCTTTTGTACCTGGGCATCGTTCAGGCTGTGATCTCCGTACCTTTGGGGGCTGTCGCAGACCGCCACACTAGCCAAGTCCTGTGTGGACTTCAGCTGCAACTGCTCCAGTTCGTAGCTGTGCTTTCGGCCCAGCTCGTCCAGATCAAAAGTTTTGTTCTGTGGCAGCTGCAGCGATCCCTGTTCCGACTTGTTTATAATGAAGCTGCGAACGGAGCTGCCCTTGGAATCAGAGTCGGTGTCATCGTGATAAACCGCAGATCCGCAGCCTTTCCCTTTTGCTGCTTCGCCCGAAGGGAAGTCCTTCGGGTTCCTTAATATCGAGTCGCACAAGAAGGGATTGAGGCTGTATGGCATGCTCTCTAAAACTGGCGAATCGGTGCCATTTTCATTCCAATCATCGCCCTCATTCTCCTCCTCCTCATCTTGGTCCTTCACCACCACCACATCCAGGTCAACATTGTCCTCCTCGTCCGGCGAATCCTGAGCGCTCCGTTGTGCATGTGAAATCTCCTGTAGATTGAAGCGCACGCTCTTTTTATCCTCCGATATATCAGATATTGGGTCATCGCGACCCTCTAGTCGCCGGTTTATGTCGGTTATGCTAGAGTCTCGAAGAATGCCCTTAACACTTGCTGGTGCTGCAGCGACATCTCCATCGAAATCAAATGGTCCACCAGCAGTGGCACTTTTTTGGTACGACACTGGGCCGAATCCCTTACGTAGCTTTCCCAGGGACTCGGCGTTGCCCTCAAAGTATTCGAGTTTCTTGCTCAATGACGATGACTCCGCTGCCTTTTTAAATACCCCCCCGCCGCCCTGGACCCTTGACTTGGCCAGGTCCAGGAACCGACTCGAGACTCCTCCAAGCTTACGTGGCGTCGTCGCACTAGATGCTGCCGGAACCAGTTTGGCCAGGGATAGCTGCTTGCTTAGATTACCCAGGGGCGATGGCAGGGGAGACGGAGACGGAATCTCGTCGATCCCCTGCATGCTGCGTATGCCGGAATCCAACAGCGACAGATCGTCCGAGTTGTCAATGCAAGGCGGCATTGCTCCTCCCTCGGCAGCTAACTTTTGACGCGTCTGCTCGACCAGACCGCGATATATGGCATCGAGTGGGTGATCCCACTGTGACTCCTTGGTGCGCGTGTTATGATAGTAATGGCCATTCTTCTCCTCCGAGTAGCTGTCAATTTGATAATTCACATGAAATGCAATGGGAGTCCCTCAAAGGTCTTACCATATTTTCCAGTCCGAAGGCAAGGCGGCCATTAGGCCTTCCCTGGCCAGATAAAGCAAATGCTGTTCCCCTTGGGGCTCGATGCCAATTAGAGTTGCATAGTCATTAATTTCTAAACGAAAACAAAGTGGATACGAAAATGATGAAAAGAATAAATAATTACAATAAAATTATTCAAGTTTTAAACTAAACTTAAGCTAAAAAAAAGCCCCAGAACTCCAAAGAATAATGTATCCTTTACCACTAATCTATACTTTCATAAATAAAAGTATTTGTCTTTTTATTTTGCGATCATTAAATTAAGGTTTGTCTTATTTCTGCGTACAGACTCGAAACCAAAA
>JAEIIO010009775.1:0-13956 GCA_018874655.1 Drosophila diplacantha | reverse complement strand
AAGTACCCCGAAAAGTATGAGGTATTCGAAAACGAATTGTAAACAGAACTTGAATCTCTGCATTTTGAATTGTTCTCGTCTTTTTTTTATATTTCTTTTTTTATATAATTCACCATGTAGAAACACGATACTATATAGTATATATATGCGAGTGTTCTTGCTCTTCGATATGCTTTGTAATGAATCTCAATTTGTAAGTGTCCCTCCATGCGCAATACTGCCTTTTGAATTTTGTAGATGTCGGAGCCAAGAACGAGACGTACAGGAAGCTAAAGCCAAAAGAAAAAAAAGGAAAGTAAAAACAAAAATCAAGCGAACTAACGTAGTAGCATTAGCAGGAAAAAAAAACAAAAAACACATATTTTTTAAAGGATTTTTCAAAGCAGAAAGCATCGCCATTGACGCCCAGTTTTTGATCCCCCCTTTTCCCTATGGTTTCCCGGCTTCACTCTAGCAGCAACTTTTGCATATGATAAATATTAAATTTTGTTTTAACGCGTTTTTAGCCTGTTCTCAATGTGCAACCAAGCAACGTCACCCACTCACCTCTCAGAGCTTCGGCAGAAAAGCAAGAAAAGCCTAGGAAGTAGTCAGCAAATTGTAGCAAACGAAATTAATTATTTCCACTTGCCCATATTTTTTACACTGACCTCCTCCCCCCACGCTCAGAAGCATATTCAGACACATATATATATATAAAGAAGATATATAGAGAGCGTATACATGTATTCGGATTCGATATTTAACAAAATTATACACACAAAATGAACGATTAACGATATTAACAAGTGTAAATGGTAACAGCGCATTTTTTTCCTAATTGTAACGATTTGATATTACAAATTTATATGCGCCGAGACGCAACGAACGACGAGAGAATCTCATTGGGAAGAATCGAAAATCGAATATCGCAAGCTTGCAGCAAGATGATATATATATATGAACTATATAGGCGAATGTATCACAACTCACACTCCAGTGAAACGAAATATATATATACTATATATATATAAAGGGAAATTAACAATTAAAACTAAAAATAAAAACTGTGCTGGCTTTTTAATTGGAAAAGGAGGAGTTATTTGTGGAGGAGGGTACTCGTTACTCCATAATTACTCGATATTCCTTACTCGCGTGGTCTTTGAACAAGACTCAATACTGGCTACTCGTCACTCTCTACTTATGACTCAATAATTACTCGATACCCGAGTACCCATTAAACGAGACTCAATACTGACTACTCGAAACACTTTAGTCGGTTACTCGGTGTTTTGTCTTTTTATTAAACAATGTAAATTTATTTATTTCCCTTAATTTTATTTATATAAATTGCCTAAAACTGTTATCGTTCCTTTCGATTTCTTTGCTATGTGTTTTTTGTTGTTTTTCTCTTGTTTTGTATCAATCACCCATCGAACGGATCGCTGCGCAGCGATTCGCTCTACTATCTAGACATGTACACGCACACACATACGCGGCTCATTTTTAGAACTTATAATTTACAGATTTTGCGGGCTCAAAGGTTGCGGCTCGAAGCTGAAACTGAAAGTGTAATCAAAAAGGCAGAAAAACCTGGGCAAACAAGTGGGGAAATTTGAAGCTTGTAGAAATAAAGATGGAAATAGAAATAAGCGAGGGCGGGGACGCGGGCAAGGGTCCGGAGTTAATAGTTAATAAAATTCCAGACCGGAAACACAACACACAAGAAAGTTAAGTTTAGAAGTTAAACAAGCCTCGGAAGCAATACGCGTGTCAATAGTGTTTTGCTCTTTAGTTTTCTTCGCTATTCGCTTATCGCCCCCCATTTTCCATGTCTGCTTATGAATTAAACATATATATATATATACGGGTGTGTGGTGTGTAAGTTGGGGGTACAGGTGTACAGGTGTCCAGGCGGCTCTCCAAATGTCTTGCGGCCTTCCGTCTATGACGTCGACGTCCGACATGCACCGCTCCGAGTGGCACACTAGTGAAGCGTGGAGCTGCCCGCGAATATTACAGAACCCAGAAGTACATGATGAACACGATGAACAGTATGCCCACGACGGCCGCCTTCACGTACATGGATTTGCGGTTGAGCAGCTTGGCGTCCTTCTTGTACTTCTGCGACATCATCGACAGGTTCTGGGTCTTTGTGTCGAGCTCTGAAAGCGGAAACAGATGAGATATGGGATGGGAGGGGACCGTCACCTGAGGTGGTAGTTACCCGCCAGCACTGTGCCGCGCTGGAGCACATCGTCGATGTTCTGCACCATGATGCGCTGCACATCCTGCAGCTGCGTGTTGATGTTGCTGATGTTGCGCCTGCGGTCGGTCAACTGCTTTTTCGCCTTCTGTATGTACACGTCGAACTCGATGAAGGCGTACGGCCGCGTCACCGAATTGACCCGCCTGCCATAGTTAGCATGGAACTCCTGGGCCAGGTCCTCCAGATAATTGAAGGCCAGCCGTTTCGAGTACATCTTGTCCACCATCACCAGGTAGCAGACATCGTTCTCAATAAGGTAGCTGGAGGGGGCAGAGTGCGGAATGTGGCATTATTGCATCATCTTAATTGGAGCTCCATAAGCACAATGGGTTTCACTCAGATGCTATCAACTGGCGCCCAGTCGAGTCGAACGACTGCACCTTGGCACCTTTCCCTTCGGGGAGTTGGTACTACTTACTGGAATAGGTAGGGCCCGGTTTCGATGCTGCTGCGAGCTGGCGAATGCGTGCCCAGCTTTCGGAAGAGCATCTTGGCCTGGTTCTGATAGTCCAGTATGCTGCGGCCGCTCTGCAAGAGAAAGTGAAAGTGGCTCAGTTAATGCTGGACTCGCGGACAACGCACGCGAGGCGAAAGTGGCTACCTGCTCGTCATCCTGCATGGTCCCCACCAACGGCAGGCCGTCGATGACCCGGGCAATCATGGTTAGCAGCGCCATGGCTTCGCTTGTGTCTGGTTATGAGGTTTCTCCGTGGGACTCGCTCGCTGTCGCGCTGGCCACGGCTGCACTTCGCCGCCGCCTCTCTCTTTGTCTCTCTCGAGTCTCTTTCGCTGTATCGAGGGGGGGATCGGTCACGATCCTCGCCTGGGCCAGCAGCTCTAGCTAGCTCTATATATTTCCGATGTGTCTTTGTTCGCTCTCCGCTTGGCTCGAAGTTCGAGTCAGGAGTCAAAGGGCTTCTTTCGATTTCACAAGCCAGCTGATCGAGTCGTGTCGTTCCGCCTCCTAGATGGCTGGCTACTCCGTTTATCCCGGTATTGCTGACTGAATTCTGGCCTAAATCAGCCCTTGGTCCGTGGACGTGCGAGTGGGGCACCGCTTGCGGTGAAAACTATGTTGCAACGTCGCGGACGACGGGCGGCGGGCGGCAAGTGGGCGGTGTATTGGGGGTTTCTGGTGGATTCGTGTTTGGGATTCGTTAGAAACACGTCAGCAGTGTGACCGTCGCCGGCCCGTTGAAATAAACCCGGGTAGCCGCAACATACACTGAAATAAACCAAGTGCCTGTAAAATTATCGATATTTGCGCGCTTTAAGAATAATTTAAATATAAAAAAGCTTTCTTTCACTTTCCTATCTCTGTGCGCTTTTTCGTTTGCCAATTTCCTTACCAACTCAGGTTTTCCCATTTCCCCGGTTGCTGTTGCGACTTGAATTATTAACCAACATAAATCGGAATCTGTGGCATGCCCCCAGCAGTTCCCATCCCCTGATGGCGTTGCGCAACCACCTGCACCAAGTCCGCAGCCTCAAATGAAGTTGGAGGAGGAAGTGCGCCCGCATGCACGCATGTTTCACAGATGCTTCCTCAACGGCAGACCGCCCAAAAGTCGGTGACCAAAGTGGGCGCCGACTGGTTTCGCCCGCAGCTACCATCTTGCTCTGGCGCGCTCGCGTCCACAGTTTGTGGCCCCGAAAAAGGAAAAGTGGTTCGCCCGTGGAAACCGGACCAGAGGCAGGGACTGGACTTGGACTTGGCAATTAAACTGTCTGGTGGTACTTGGAGGTGCGTGTGCGTTGGGAGTGACCATCGCAGTGGGCTCCTAGCCTGTCCAGAGCAAGCAAACCTGTTTGCACACTGAAAATATTACAAATGTGGTTTATTTTTAAAAGTTTCCGCATTTGAAAGCTGTAGCCTCCCTCTAGTCTCCCTTTTTTTCTCCGTGCAGCAGTTCACCAAATGCGTGCGCTTCCGTTTCGCTGGACTTGGCCTTCTTCCTTCTTCCGATAGCAGCAGGAGGCGGAGGAGGCGGAGGGAGATATATAAGAGAGTGCTCCGCCCAGGTAACGCCACAATTCAGAGTCAGTCATGATCGGGTCAGTTGGTGCGACGCTGCTGGGCCTCCAGCTGCAGATCCTGTTCGATTGGACGGCCGGCCAGCAACTGCACCTCGCGCGTCCCCAGAGATCGCTGTTCGAGGCTCCCCTGGAGCACCTGGGCCATCCGGAGCACCTGGGCCATCTGGAGCACCTGGCCCCGGTGCCCGCTCTGCCGCCGCTCGGCTGGAATACCGTGGGTGGCGGACTGGGACTGGAAGTCGGCGGCGAGTGGGCGTACAATCCCGTTGGCCTGGGTCACATGAGCAAGGATGATCTGCTGACCCTGCTGGAGGCCTGGAAAGAGGTGGAACAGGAGTCGGCGGCCACTACTACTACGGCTGCCCCGCCGCCAGTGGAAACGACGACCAGAAGGCCAGCTCGTCCTCTGCCGCCACTGCCTCCGCCGCCACCGCCCCCGCCACGACCCATTCCCATCCCCATTCCTCTGCCGGTGCCTGCTCCGAGGCCGCAGCTACCCTCCGGAACACCCATCACCGTGAGGCTGCCAGCTTTTGTGCCCGTCCGACTGGCTGCCATGTGGACTCCTCCTGCTGGAGGTGCGGCTATCGCAGGACCAGTAGCAGGAGCACCTGCTGCAGGACCAGTAGCAGGAGCACCTGCTGCAGGCGCTGCTGGGGAGGATGATCTGGCCACTGACGATGTTCCTGATGACGACACCGCTCCCCGTCTCTTCCGCTTCATGCCAATGCCTTTGGCTCGAGCCAGATCTCAGACACAGCCCCGGGCCCGTCAGAAGTTTGTGGTAAGGAACACCCTGGACAGCGTGGACGTTGGCACCGCTCCGGTGAGGTCTCAGGTCCGGCCGGAGGTCCAGCCCAAGATAGCAGTGGCAGCTGCAACTGCTCCACCCGGTCCGAAGGCTCAGCCTGCACCCTTCTCTCGGCCCAAATCTGGCCTGCCGCCGCATCTGGCCAACGCTCGCTTCGAGCTGGTGCCGTCCTCCCAAATCATTGGGGACTGGCGGGAGTGATCTTGCAGAGGAGGAGACGAGGCGCAGAACAGCAGACTTTTCATCAAGAAACTGAGGAACGGAACTCCCAAGGCGGCTTCCCACGCACGACTTTCCAATGCCTCCAAATATTTTATTGCAATATATTGCCCTTTTTTTTTGTGCTCCCAAATAAAATATGTCATTAGTCATAGGTTAACAAGAAACAACAATAGTTTGTTTGTTATTTATTTAATTTTGTAATCACTTAAACATCGTGACTATCGCCAGCAGAGCGGCTCACGAAAACACAATGTTACAATCGATATTTTCCCAGCTCTATTTAATCACGAGTTCGTGAGCGATTATCACAATATCGATAGCTTGATAATATTTTCGACAACCCTACGCCCCAGCAACCCTCCGCTTTCCCGCCTTTTTCTATGGCGAGGCAAAATATGGACACTTATTAATCAGTGCGGCCCCAAAGTTAGATCCGAGGAGAGAGCAGCGCACACGCAGCCACGCCGGAAAGCGCAGCCCATCCGCAGCCAACCGCAGGAAGGCGATCCCTTCGCCAATCGTTCCGTTCGCCAGATTGCCAGCTGGCCAGCTTCGCGCCGTGAAAAGGCCGTACCACCCCCGACCCGCGTCCGCGCCCGTGCCGCACCGTCCCCGTCGCGTATTATTGTATTCCTGGCAGTGAAACAGCAGCAGGAGAATTAGAGCAGCCACCATGAGCGGCAGCGAGGCCGCCAGTGAGCCGCAGGAACTGGGCGCTGAGGTGATCAGTGGTTCCGCGGCGCCGCCCGACGACAGCCAGGAGGTGGCAAAAGCCAAGTACACGAACCTGTGCCGCGAGCTCAACATGGACCGTCAGACGGAGATCGATGGCTTCGAGATGTACCTCAAGGTCTTGCAGCGCTGTTCGCTGGAGGTAAGTGAAGTCTTATGCCCTGGCCACGGCTTGGATTAACCCCATCTCTGTTGCAGGGCGACTTCATGCACTGGCTGTGCTGTGCACTTTACGCCGCCTGTCGCCGATCCAGCACGCCCACAGTCATAGGCCAGGACGCGGTGGTGCGCGGCAATTGTGTCTCCCTGAACAACCTGCTGCGCTGCTGCCAAATGAGGTTTGTTTGCATCGCCTGTGCCTGCAACAGCGCCTGCTCTACTCCCTCTCTCCCTCCCTCTCTCTTTTGTGCAGCATCTACGACTTCAAGGCAAAGATCAAGCTGTGGTGCGACATGGCCAACCTGCCGCAGGAGTTTGTCAATGAGATTGAGGTCCTGGACCGCAAATTCAGCATTACGTTCATGCTATACAAGCGCTTCCGCACCATCTTCGACCTAATCTTCGTGTGTCCGCCCAACGAGAAGAAGCACTCCAAGTACATGTGAGTATCCACCTGCTCCGCCTCTACCCGAACCCTACCTTAAAGGGCATTTCCTCCACACACAGCTCGCTGCACTCGAGCCATGCCAATGGCAAGTGCTCCTTCATCAAGCTGGATGACTTCTGCTGGCGCCTGTTCCTGTGCGCCAAGAACCAGAAGCCCAGCAACACCGTGGATCTGGTCAGCTCGTTTAACCTGATGATCTGCTGCATCGATCTGATATACAACAATGTGCTGGCCGAGAAGCGCGCCGATCTCATAAACCCCAAGTTCGAGGGACTGCCGCCCAACTGGACGGAACTGGACTTCCGCCACAAGCAGTACTGCATCCTGGCCTACTTCTGCGACATGACCGACGAGGCCAAGGCCATGAAGGCCACCACCTTCCGCGAGATCATGTCGAGTTTCTTTCAGACTTCGGTGAGTTGCACTCGCTTCTTCGCTTTGGGAAGCCTCCATCAAACTATAACCTGATCTCTTGCCTTCCCTAGACCATCTATGGCAGCAAGGAGACCATGCTGGGGCTGCTGGCCAACGAGAACTTCGAGCGCAACCTGAAGTCACTCAACATCAGCTACGAGCAGTATGTGCTGAGCGTGGGCGAGTTCGACGAGCGCATCCTAAGCGCCTACGATGCGAGCGATCACACAAGCCTCAATGACCAGGCCATGCGTCCGCCAGTGACGCCGCTCACCCGCATGCAGGATCTGCCCGCCCAGCCGGCGATGGCCGGCGACAAATACGAGCCCGTCCGCAATGCCACCAACAATGTGAAGCAGCTGATTGCCTTTGGGCGCATCACTGAGCCCACGGATTTCGTCAAGTGAGTCTCGGGGTTTCTTCCTTGGGAGTATATATATTTACTTTGAATCAGAGAAGGGGGTAAACATAGTTATAGCTGGAATACTGAGATACTGGGCCAGGCAATAGTTCCTATACTAGGGCATCTCATCCATAATTATGCACCCTTCAGCTCATGCTCCTATATCCCGTTTCCTGTCTCTCCCCACGTTAAGGCAAGCCGGCGAGGATGTGATCGCCAAGCTGCTGACCATCATCGAGGACCTGAAGCAAAAGTTTCTCGCCAAATATCCGTCAACGGAGGCGAAGAGCCGCTTCCGTCTGGCCAAGTCCTTTTACTTCTACCTGCTGGACAAGATCCTGCAGGCGGAGATCCGGAAGAAGCCTGACATCGATCTCAAGCGTCTGCTGGTGCAGAAGATCTCTCTGGACATCTTCAACATCACGCTGCTGGCCTGCTGCGTGGAGCTGGTGCTGGAGGCCTACAAAACGGACTTCAAGTTCCCCTGGGTGCTCGAGTGTTTCAGTATTAGTTCGTTCGAGTTCCAGAAGATCATCGAGATCGTGGTGCGGCACGGCTCCCACGAGGGCTGCCTGAATCGTTCGCTGATCAAGCACCTCAACGCGATCGAGGAGACGTGCCTGGAGCGCTTGGCCTGGTCGCAGAACTCGCTCGTTTGGTGCCTGATTGCCTCCGCCCCATCGCCGTTGGCCACCTCGCTGGTGGTGAATCGTGATCGCACCGCCGGCCCGCTGCAGATCTTCCTGCGCAAGGTCTACCTGCTGGGCTGGCTGCGCATCCAGAAGCTCTGCTCGGAACTCAGTCTGTGCGAGATGGCGCCCGAGTGCATCTGGCACATCTTCGAGCGCTCGATCACCCACGACACGGACCTGATGAAGGACCGCCACCTGGATCAAATCATCATGTGTGCAATATATATCTACATTAAAGTGAGTATCGCTTGGATTCGCAGTTTTGCAGAGAGTTTTGCAGAGAGTACATGCTTTGTCCTTTGCAGGTAAAGAAAATGGACGACCCCAAGTTCAGCGACATCATGCGGGCGTATCGCAACCAGCCGCAGGCGGTGAACAGCGTCTACCGCGAGGTCTTTATCAGCACCCACGACAACGGGGAGCCCAAGGTGCGCGACATCATCCACTTCTACAACAACGTGTACGTGCCGATCTTGCGGCAGTTCGCCATCGATTACCTGAACGTCGCCCCGGACGTGAGTGGCCGCACCTCGGATCTGCTCCTCTCGCCGCACCCCAAGGAGCGCGCTGCCCAGCCCAAGAAGGTCACCCAGAACCACTCGCTGTTCGTCACCCAAATGCCCAAGAACGACATCCAGCTGCAGCAGTCGCCCAACCAGATGGTCTACAGGTTCTACCACAGCCCCGCCAAGGTGAGCTCCACTGGGATTCGAGTCTTGGGAGGACCTAATCATACCTACTCTTCCCCTAGGACCTGCAACTCATGAACGAGAAGGTGCGCGGCGGCAAGCGAATGCTCAGCTTTGGCGACGACGGTGTGGTGGACGTGAAGCGCTGCCGCGAGCTGCCGTCGGGGGAACAGCGCTCGGGAGCAGGAGGAGGCGGTGAGCACGAGACGTAGACGCGGGCATCCTGGGGGCACCTTAGACTTAGTTTATTACGAAGAAAGAAAGGAGAAAACCATGAAAAAAAGGAAGCTTAATCTAAACAAAAAAGAAAACAGCCAGTGCCAGCGGCGGCACCCTTCTTTTACACGCTGGCGCCCGGCGCACGCTCGACTCTTTTATGATTGTTTTTTTATTATTTTTTTTAGTTCGACATGTTAATTTAAACACAACCAAGAACCTACGACCTAAACCCCTACCCGACAACCCAGCGTTCGCATCTCCCTTTCTAGTTTGTTCAACCATGCACACTTTCCGAGTAGAGAACACCCGATCCGAGATGCTCGCCAGGGGTTTTAGTAAATAAACACCACACACATTTATACACACACACATCCATCGGTCGCCGGAGAGCGTCGAGACTCCGCGATCCCTAACAAATCAAATTAAACCCACACATTATATATACACGCATATATACAAATACACTCTTTAAAAATTAATGTGTTGCGTTGAGTGGGAATCATTTTTGCACAATTCTAATTGTTTCACATGTAAATTTAGATCTGTGACTCTCGCTGTACAAGCGCTCAATGCTCTTTATTAATATAATTAGCCAGAAGGCAAGCCGAAGCCTGTATACCACACGATGATGCTGATCAATAATATATATGGCTTATAGGGTCGCAAAGGACTCCTTTGCCTTAATACCCCGCAAAACTGAGCAAACTCATCAAAAAACGAAGAAAAACGCTGAAAACTCTGATCAAGTGATTTTATTGCAGTACAAATGGTGTTTACGAGTGCTATACGTTACGAGTTAAGGCTGTTCCCCTACGGATCCAGCCGGAGTGTGCCCACAATGAAGCCCAGGGCGGATCGCTGCTGCGGCGTCGCGGCATCCGCCTGCAGACGCTGCTCGAGGAGTGGGCTGCACGTGAAGAGCGGCGCCGACTGCTCTGGAACAATGCGGAATGCCACCCGGCGCCAGGTGCCGCGCACCTCGTCCAGTCGATCCTCCTCTAGGGCTTCGCGCATCGCCGGCAGATCCGAGGCCTTGGCCAGCGCCAGCAGGTGGGCCATGGCCAGACAGAGCTGCTGCTGCAACGCATCCCTGTGGTTGTACTCCTCAAAATTGTCCAGGGCATTGGAGCGCTCGAGTGCGTCCAGAAGCGAGCGCCATACCAGCGGAAAGTGGGCGCCGAAGTCCTGGCGCAGCTCCACCTGCAGCAGCACTCCGGTGGCATTGATGCGCACCTTAAAGTTGGCATGCTGCACCACCAGCTGGCTGAGGGCCGGGAACAGGATGCCCGCGAGGTGATTGGTTGCAAAGAAGGCCCTGTGCTTCACCAGATTTCCGATTGCATGGCACGCGTTCCACTTCACCTTGGCACTGCCCGCGGACCGCACACAGTCCAGGAGCTTGGACATGGCCAGCTGCATCGATTCGGTGTTCTCGAAGGCCTGCTGCTGCTGCAGGATCTGCAGGAGATTGCCCAGGGAGCGGACGGCGTTGGCCTTGACCTTGTCGTGATCGCCGCAACTGTGCGTGGCCGCTTGGATGAGGCGCCCGAGGAGCTCCGCGGAAACCCTCTCCGAATGGTTTGGAATGGCTGCGATGAGGGCGTCACTGATGTTGCCCAGGGCCCAGGCGGCCTTAATCCTTACCGCCAACTGGGAATCGTTGATGATGCGTAGCGTCAGCTCCGCAGCGTTCTCGACAAAGACCAGGTCGGCCTTCAAGGTGGGATGGAGCACGTAGACGGCGAGGGCACGCAGAGCTGCTGCCCTGACCAGCGGCTCCTCGCCATCGTCGCTGGCACAGCCGCTGAGGAAGGCCAAGAGAGCGTTCCTCTGGCCAGGAGGCAGCCTCTCGAAGCTGAAGCTACCCATGTTGGAGAGGGCATCGCACAGTGCACACTTCAGAGAAGCTCCAGCGGCGTCATCGTAGGCTCCGTATATGCCGGGCAGCAGGCTGAGCCAGAAGGACAGTTGCATCTCCCGCTCTGGCGGCTCTGGGAGCAGGCGTCCCAGCTGATAGCCAACGGTATCCAGGCAGCGGGCCGCGTAGAGTCTCACATCAGCCGTGGTGTCCCTCAGTCCGGCGAGCAAAACCCTGGCCAAGCGGGCCTGATGGCCGCGTAGCAGGCCCACGTGGGTTCCCATGGCCAGGAGGACCTGGAAGCACTCCACGCGCATCGGAGGTCCCGTGCCCAAGCTCTCCAGCTGCCTCAGCACCTGCCGCAGCAGCCAAGAGTTCCGGGGAATGGGCGGGGCCCCCTGCTTGGCGGGATGAGCCTCTGGCCTCTGTTGCGCCGGCTGTGGCCGCTGCTGCTGCTGCTCCGTCTCCTCCTCTACTTCCAGCTCCGTATCCGAATCACAGAGCTCGAGGAAATCTGGCTGGCCCGACTGCAGCTCATCCAGCTTGAGGTCCCGCTGGCTCGGCGCGAGTCCAATGGCGCTGGCCATCTCTGGCGTTAGCTTTGGCGTGGCCACCAGCATTTCCATGACAAGCAGGGCCGACACGGCCACCGGAGAGTCCGCGCTCTTGATCAGCTTCTTTACGTGGCCGACGAATTCGTAGACGAAGCCCATCTCCAGCTGCTCGAAGGGTGTGGCCTGCACGAGGACTGCCAGGCACTTGAGGCACTGCGTCAGCACTGGGGGCGCATATTCTCTCTCCAGGATGGAGCACAGTGAGCGATAGGCCGAGAGCACGCAGCTGGCCAGGCTCACGGCAAAGGGCGTGTAGTTGCTGGGCCCCCGGGAGCAGGCCTGACTGAGGTAGCCCTTGGATCCGTACAGCAGCTGGGCAGCCAGTTGCAAGGCCAGAGCGCGGCAGCGGGAGTTGCCGTCCGTTTGGCCCACGAGGAGCAGGTGGCCACCGCCGCCGGAGTCGGCGCTGGGAAACAGGGCGTGCCAGTAGCCGTAGAGCATGCGGCGGGGCAGTTGCTTGGTCAGAGCCCCCAGCAGCTGTAGGGCGGAGATCCGCACCTTGGCCTGCAGCTGTCGCAGCTGCTTGGGTCCCGGCAACTGATCCGAATCGGAGGGTGGGCAGTTCTCGCCGGAGTCGCCCGTGAGACAGCCGTAGTCTAGGTTCCCCATCAGCAGCAGGCGGTCCCGTGGTGCACCCTCCGCCAGCAGGGAATCGCTGACGTTGTTGTTGTTGCCTTGGTTCCGCTGCTTGGCCAGCGATCTCATCTTCCGCACCTTGTTCTTGCGACCGCCCGAGCGGCCCTTGCTCCCGCCGGTGGCGGCGTTCTGCTGCTCCGATTCCAGGGATTCCTCCTCATGCCCATAGGCGGCGGATTGCTGGGCGGGCTGCACCTTTCGCGGTAGCTGCGACTTGGCAGGCGCCTCTCCCTCCGCTCCATACTGCACATAGCACTGGACTATGCCCATCAGTTCGGGCACATGCTGGACCGCATAGTCCGGCTGCCTGGCCACCAGCTTCTGGAGCAGCTGCAGGCTATGCGCTACAATCAGGGGCAGCTGCTCCTGTTCCTTGGCGTCCAGCCAGCGGCCCTCAAAGTGGCACTGAACGAGGGAATCGGCAGCGTTGCGGCTGGGACTGCCCTCCGCCTCCTCGGACGGCTCCGAGTCGGCGAGCACTGCTTCCTGGCACCTGATGAGCAGCAGAGCTGCTTTCACGTCCTTGGAGTGGGGCAACATGGCCAGTGCTGGCCAGTATCCGGGCAGGTGTTCCTTGGGCAGCGTTTTTAGCAGCGTCAGCACCAGATTCAGTTCCTCCGCCAGCTTCTCCCGCTGCGCCCCGCCCATCAGCCACTCCACCAGCAGGTGTGACCTCACCAGGATCACTCTCCTGGCCAGGATCAGCTCGTTTAGCCACAGCTGCCAGTTCCGCAACAGGTCGTGGTCCCCTCTCGCTCGCACCTCATCGAACAGCTGCCGCAGCCGCTCGCCCGGCACGCCCACCGGGACGCCCTTCGGCTGCCACAGCTCATGGAGTATCTGCAGATGTCGCTGGCGCGTCGCCTCCTCCTGCTTGGCTGCAGATTCCGCGTCCAGAAGCCTTCGCCGGAGAGCGTCGAGCATCTCCCTGTCCTTGTCCATCGTATGGCAGGTTATTATTGTGTTGTTATTGTGGTTACCGTTTTACCTTTTCCTTTTGTTCAAACTGTGTGCCCGTGCCTTCTTTTTATTTACATGTCACAAATACCTCGACTTTTTGGCACCATGTGAAAAATGTACCTCGACTTTAAAACACTATGTAGTTAAAGGAAACTTATCGTCATTTTAAAATTAAATTGAAATTTGGTTTCTGTTTTTGTTGTTGTTGTACAAACTGTTGTTGCTGTAAAGGAGTTGTTGTAGTTGTTGTAAGCAAAAATGAGGCTTCAATCTCGACATTTTCAGTGCAAATTCAACGATTTCTGATTTTCAAGTACCAGGCGAACAGAAGGCAGCAGATGGAGGATGAACTTTGGTGCAACTCAATGTTTTCACTCAATGCCGTCACTTCTACTCAATTTGGCTTGCACTCAATTTTGCTCATTGATTCGCCGGAGATCGCAACTAGCGGGCTGAGAGGCGGCAGAGCGAATTGGAATACAACTTAAGTTATTCAAAATAATAACTTCACAATTTCGTGCGATGCATCCAAGTGTGGCCAATTGTGGCGTGAAGCGAATAATAATCTGACGAACTGTGGTATTTTGAAAGGAAAATCGAGCGCACACACTTAAAAGCTTTCTTCAGCTGTATAAAGTAAACAAATAATTTTGACCAATTTAGGGTTTTGGGATCTTGGGCAAAGGCAGAGCTGCAGAGAGATGTCGGATGGCAAGTAAGATGCCATTTTGTCCCAATATTGCAACACAGCTGAACGTGCATCTCTGGCGGTAAGTAAGATGCCATTTTGTCCCAATATTGCAACACAGCTAAA
>JAEIIO010009697.1:0-15010 GCA_018874655.1 Drosophila diplacantha | reverse complement strand
AAAATGCAAAGAAAAACTAGTTTACTGCCTAAAACAATTATTTATATGAAGCTTAAAAATCGGTAACACCCTAAAGGGTTTTTTTTGAGCATAACGAGGCTTAAACGCAACCGATTTCGGTCTGGTTTGGTTTTTATAGCCTTGCAGGATATATTCTTGATCAGCATCAAGTAACTGCAAGGGTATTTAAGTTCGGCTGGCCGGAGTTAGCTTCCATTCTCGTTTTTCCAAATAAAATCAGTAAGCTTTCCCCTCTTTAGTGCGTAATTACTTTATTTGATAAGCTGTAAGCTATATCCGACTTCCCCCGAAATCGCTTAATTGCATCCTGTTACCAGCATAAGTAGCGGCGTATCAGCCCGCCGCTAGCTCTTGGCTTTCCCACAGCCATGGGGGAGGGTGAAGAAAGCCCCGTGAGCCCAAACCGTGGCCAATGATCAGTGACAACTGGGCTGCCTACCTGACCAACCCAGTGGGGAGCAGGAACAGCGCTTTCAGCTGTTAATGCCACTGATTGCTAATAAATTGAAAAGCATTTCAGCAGGGCCAAAGGCAGGATTTACAGCCGCTGTCGCAATCGAAATCGCAATCGCAATCGAAATCGAAATCGGGGCAGAGTCCAAGTCCGAGGCCCCTTGAATGAATATGCAAAAACAAGGTAAACAGTGAATAAAATCAAAATAAAAACTCATTTATCAACACGCATGCCAGACAGGAGGCGCAGAGTCTATCCATTTCCATCGATAAAACTGGACAAATGTGGGGCTTTTGCCCCCAGCTCCGGCTCCTGCTCCGGCTCCTGCTCCTGCTCCTGCTGCTGGCCAAAGGGAAAAGGTCACAAAAGCAGGTTAAGCTGCTTTTTAAATAATACGCACAACACGTTAATACACACTGGGACCAGCAGCAGGCGGCAGTGGCAATCCTTTTCCGCTCTGAGAGGGAGCGAGAGATGGGGGGAGAGGGCGGGAAAGGATGCGCCGGGCCACGTGCGAACTGCTCCGCCGGCGACCACCGACTGCCGACGATGGCAGGGATATACGAGCGATCCAACCACCGGTCCATGGGCCGAAGGATACTCGGGTGGCGTCGGACCAGCTTCGCCGCGAAGCTCGTGCCCCGCCGAGCGCCACGATTGGCGCCGCCTTCGGGCTCGGCCATGTCCTCGGCCTCGGCCTCGGCAGGGCACGGCACGGCCACAACGGATCCGTTGCCGTAATCCGTTCGCTGGATTTTTTGAATTAGTTGCGTGTGGTAGCTTGTTGACATCAGTACCGGGTACCGGATGCGAATTGCGAATGCGGATGCGGACACGTGCGTGGCTCGCCAGTCTCGACAAGTCCCGACTTGTCTTGTTGCTAGTTTCTAATTTAGTGAGGAGATCCTTCTGTTGTTCCTTGTTTTCTTGTTCTGTTTTTCTCTCGTTTTTTCCTGTCTTGCATCGCTGTACCGTGTGTGAGTGTGTGTGGTGTGTGGTGACTGTGTGCTGAGTGAGGTGAGTGATTTTTTTGTTGTTTTTTTGTTGTCCCTGGATTTTGTTGTGTGCGGCGTTGAGAAGGCCTCCCGCAACAGTTGCTGATCCGAACTAAGCCCCAAAAGCACACAAAGGCCGGGACGGGGCAACAACGGCGACGAGAGCACAACCCCAGGCAGGCTCAGCTCCGGGCTCGGCTCCACTGCTGACCTGCGGTCGTCGATTGCCGGTGGAAAGTGGATGTTAGACGTTGGATGTTGGATGCTGATGGTGGATGCTCGATGGTCGATGGTCGATGGTCAATGGTCGCTGGCCACTGGTCCTGGCTGGCTGCCGGTTGTCCGTTTAGCTAGTTTTGCGGTCGCTTTGACGCGGTCGCGGGCAATTTGAAAGCCAACACCGAAACGCCGATTACGATTAGGATAAGTGCAGTGGAGCAGGAGCAGGAGCAGGAGCAGGAGCTGCAGGAGTGGTGCCAGTGGAATGCTCATCATCAACGGCGGCTTGCAGCGAAAGCATTTTGCATTCGCTTTGCCTTTCCCGTTGCTGTATTTCATTTATCGCCACCTCACCTCGCCCATTCCCTTCCCTTTGTCCTTGTTTTAGTTTTTGCCGAGTACCAGTTACTAGCTACCAGTTACCAGCTACCAGTTACCAGTTACCAGTGAGCCCTCACAGTGGCCGAGTGCAATTAAAGACTGGCCAGAGCAGCCCAGCAGGAGCAGAAATATTAAATACCAAATGCCGGCAGTTCCGCTCCTCGCCTGCTGAAGGGCAGCCATCATCAGCAGCAGCAGTTCCCACGGGTGTCCCCAGTCATCCGCTCACTTTGAGTGCGAACAGGTGAGTGACAATGCAAATAGAGATCCCTGGTGGATGGGCTCCGATCGGGTTACATCTCACACTGTTCTGTTCTGTCTACACGTAAATAAATCAAGCCAGCTTGGCTTTAACCTATTCCAAGGATTAAATCGAAATTACTCGGTCTCCTTTCACATGCTGCAGCTTGGTAGTTTGTTTATAGGGTTTATATTATGAGGAAAATTTACAAAAAAGATTCGAGTTTAGTTTAAAATAAAAGCTAGAAGGCAGCTACGACCTAGTGGATTTTTAAGGACCTCAAAGCCTGTTCCCAGAGTTTACACAACTTTTCAATTGAAGGGATGTCTATTTTTGATATTAAATTTACACTTAGAGGACTCTGAATTGAGTATTCATTAACAAACTACTGCCTTTTCTTGGTAAATCTTGCTGTGGTGCTAGTTTTACTTATTCTCCCCGCTTTGGCCAATAATTCTTATGATTTTGGAACCTTCAAATACGAATATTAATGCATAAATGCAGCTGTAATTATATATCCTCTGTGCCTACATTTTTAGGGACCTTTTGCCGCCATTTTATTCTTTTAATAACTTTAAATATGAAATATGGGAAAACAAGCATAAGCGCTGACCTGATCCTGATCCTTCGCTCACAAGCAGCCAGGCGTTGCATTTCCCTGACTCCCCCACGACTTCGGATCGGACTTCTCCTCGCTCTCCTGATCCTCCTCCAGCAGTAGGACAGACTCCACCACATACGGACACTCATCCTTCTTTCCGGCGGCGGCTGCCACTGGTTCCTCCTCGTCCTCCTCGCTGGACATCAGCTGGTAGGTGCTGGCCGACAGATTGTCCTGGCCAAAGCCACCGACCTGGTCCGACTCCATCTCCGACTCGGACTCCGCCCCGCCGTCCTCCTCCGACTCCAGCTCGCTGTCACAGTCGCAGCAGACCATCTCGTGGGCCAACAGGGCCAGGGCCTCCTCGCAGAAGAGCTCCACGTTGCCCAGATCGAGTTCCGACTCCGAGTCCGAGCCCCCGTCCAGCGGACTGTACATGAATCTGGCGCCGGCGAGGGCCATGGCCACTCTGGCCGCCGGTTCGCAGGCGCCGTCGACTACGGGGAAGGCGGAGGAAGGTACATGAGGCTGGCTAGGAACGGGAATCCCACTACCTTCGGCATCGCCCTCGCTGTCCGCTTCCCCGAAGTTGCTGCTGCCGCTGCTGGTGCTGGTGCTGCCGCAGCTGCTGTTGCTCACCGACGCGGGGGGCTCCTCGCCGAGGTGGGTCAACACCTGCACCTCCGGATTCAGCTGCAGCTGGACCCTGGAGGCTCCCTCCCGCTTGGAGCTGCCATCTCCGTGGCCGATCATTTTCGATTGCTCCAACACAAGGGTCTCTGTCCTTGGCTCTCGCTTCCTGCCCAGTGCCGCTTCTCAGTGCTCCTTCTCAGCCTTTTGTTCGACTACGACTGCCGCCCGTTGGGATTTCGAATTTGTTTCGATGCGTGTTTGAAATGCCTGGCCCGGCCACTGCGACAGCACCGAGGTCCAAGATGCTGGAGCTGGCAGCAGCCTAGCAGCCGGCACGTAATGTTCCCCCATTCCCTGGACGGTGAATTAAATTTTATGCCAACTGCATTGCCCTTAAAGGCGGAGAGTTCTTCGAGGCGGCAGTCGATGATGGACTCCGCACTCACAGGCACAGGCACAGCCACAGCCACATACGAGGCAGGACATGAGCTGGCCACCGTGGCAAAGTTACATTTGAAATTTTATTTCCTTGGCCGGGGCCAGAAATGCAACAAATAAAAGCGAGCCACGGAGCGGCCGCTGAGCCCCGTTCCCAGCAGCCGTCGTTATCATTGTATCACTCTCATCTGGGCCAGGCGACACGTCCTGCCCCGGAGCTCGCCCCCGGCAGCTTTATATCCGCCGAGGGTTTAGCCAGGGAAGGCCTCGCCTTGGCCATACCCCGTAGGCCCGGCGAAGGAGTTGGAAATCGGTTAGTTGGCGAGTCAGAAGATCTGCTCGAAACACTTTATCAGTTGAAGGAGATCCCTTCTCCTGGCGAGTCATCCAGGCAAGTCACTCGCCTAATATACCTCAGCTCGTTGTGGCCAACTTTTAGCCATTTCCCATTTGCATCCAGCCATTTGCACTTCGCTGTCTCCCGTCCTGGCCTTCGCTTTCGCTGGACGACCCAGGCCCAGAACCAGCACCAGGAGCAGGAGCAGGAGCAGGAGCAGGACCACTTTGGCGAACCACAATTTCATTTCGCTTTGCCATGCCGTTTAGCCTGTTTTGGTTTCGTTGCAGTTGCCATCTTTTTCCAGCATTTTTTCCTTCCACCAGTTCAGCAGTTCAGCAGTTCAGCAGTTCTGCAGCTCTGCAACTCGGCTGCGTACTGCCCAGCCTGCGCCTCCTCGCTGTTGTGTCCCGTCCAGAGCCTTCCGGTCGTCAGGGGCAGAGTCGCTTTTGTGGTGACTGCATTGTGTCGCCCAACCTTCCCTGGCCAAGACCCAGTTTCAGCATCCTCCGCCTCCAGTTGGCGGCTATAGGGCCCGCGTCCCGTATCCAAATCCCGCCGTTAACGAACATAATAACCCTTTTCTCACTAATTACACACCAAATTTACGACAAACGAGCAATGAAAATCATCCAAGCAAAATCTCTGCGCCGCGCAGGCAGCGTTTAAATGCAAATGCTTTTTTCTCACGCACAGCACAAAAAACATGAACAACAATGACAATAAATGAAAGACATTAATGCTAAGCGATCCGCATCTCGTTTGTGGCACCAGTGAGGGGGAAAGGCGGAAGGCAGAAGGGAGCAGGGAGCAGGGAGCAGGGAGCTCGACGTTGACAACGATTGGCAACCGTGACAGGCACAGCTCTCAGCTCTCAGCTCACAGCTCACAGCTCACAGTTCCCCGCTGAGAGTCCTCGACAGTCAATGAAATAAAATTAAACAATTATGAAAAAAAGAAGAAGGCACGCTGCAGGATGTGAGCTGCGAGTGGGGAGGGACATCCCTCCTGTTGTTCAGGTGGAGCTGTGTGCTGTGGCGGTGTCCTAGGACGAGGACTCTGCTTGGGCATGTCATAATCTGTGTGTGTTTGCCTTGGCTCCGCGGAAAGTATATTCCGAGCACGCCTGTCCGCCGACATCGTCCTGTTTAGTGGGTACACGTATAATTATTTGATGCAGTGCTCCTCCCCAACCATCCACCCATCTATCCACCATCCCTCCAGCTGGTAACTTCCACTTAAACCTCACTCATTCACTCACCCGACAGTGGGGCAAATTTTACGCGACGTAATCGTAATATGATTATCGTGCCACACAATCCCTGTCCTTGGCCCTTCTCTCTCTCTCTCTCCCTCTCTGTGTGTGTGTGTGTGTGGGGATGTGTTAAATAACTTCCTTCCGGTGGCGACAACATCAGCCAGCCGGGGCAGCCGTACTCGTGTATCCGCTTCCGTCGAATGATGCCGCAGAAATGCTCTAAATCTCATATCATCATTTACGCAGTAATTTTTAGAAGCCAACTGGATGATGAGGTCAGGCCACCTACATCCTTACCCATCCCGGTCGTAGGACACGGACACGGACACGGACAGGGACACTTTGGCCCTTAGTCAAAGGCAACTCCATCACCCATCACCCATTTCCCATTGCCATTGCCATTGCCATTCCCATTCTCATTCCCATAATAAACAAAGCTTCAGCTCGCAACTCATGCGAGTCAACTTCCAGCGACGACGACTGCGACTGTGACTGTGACTGGGTGTGGGTTCCTGGCCTCGAACTGTGCGTCGGGGGCACGTCCATCCATCCGGATGTGGGCGAGCCAAGTTGGGCTTGGGTCGGTTCCCCAGTCCTCAGTGTGGGGCTTTTTCTGCTCGCCGAGTGTCCTTATTTTAATCTCGACACAAGTTAACAGCATTGTTGGCTGCCGCGTGCCATCCGTGAGCTTTGCCCTGCCTCCGTCTCCGTCTCCTCGCCTGGCCTGCTCCTTCACCATCGGCATAATGCGCCCAGAGCTCGGCATTCATGCCAACCGCAGCGCCTTTCCTGGCTCCTTGCCTCCTCTATCATTGACTTGGGCTTGCCGTTCGGCCTTAGTTTCAGTTTCAGTTTCAGTTTCAGTCTCAGCTGCCGGAATCCCCTCGACGTCCTAGTCTCGTCTCCGGCTCCGGCTCCTTCCTCGTCCTCGTCCCCTTCATCCACATCCTTGTCATTAGCAGTTAGCATTCAGACGGCATCGTCATCGCCATCGTTGTCGTCTCCTTCGTCGTCGTCGCCTGTCGCCTGCCGTTCATAATGTTATGATGGCTAAAAGCTAATTGCGTTTGTCTGTGTTAGTTGGTGACATTTGCCCTCCACTTCGTCCTGGCGTCCTTCCTCGTCCGCCTCCCGTCTCCAGCGTCGACGTGGCGGCATTAAGTGTCACTGGAGTGCGTGATCCTTGTAAGTCGTCTAGTTACACATGTTTTTATAACCTGTTTTGCCGGCGTACCCTGTTGTCCTGGCCGCCGGCACTCTCTGCCTCTCCGGGTGGATTAGTTGGGGGCTGAGCAGAGCTGTGCAAGCAAACTGATTAAAACGGGGCTCCCAGCGTGCATCCCAGAAGGGGTTACCCGAAGGCACACAGGAGAGGGCCTGCGAAGGCGCCGCCGGAAGTGAACGGGAATGCGTTTTAGTTGCTCAAAGCGAAATGTTACTTGTTGAATATTAAACAAAGAATATGTAGCTACATAGAAACAGTTTACAAAAAGATAGCCCTAAAAAACACCATTAAATGCTCTTGAATTATGCAGTTCCCCGGTTTTTATGAATTTGTTATAAAGTAATTACCACTCTTGTCACACTGCCCCAAAAAAGGACACATTTATTTGCTGGCTTTCAACCTTTTCAACCTTTCACTCTCCCCTGAAGGCCCGCTCAGTGTGGACTTTAAACAATTCTTTCGCTGTAGTTTTCACAACTATTAATGTAACACAATATTTTAGTTGTGTTTTTACACAAACAACATGCGCCCTCTTTTCATAATAAACAGATTAATTAATGTAAACACAATTATGGGCCATCTCTAAAGTGGTGAAATGTAAAAACGTGAAAATGTGAAATGGAAAAAGCCAACTTGCTCTCGTAATTACAGGATATTTAGCCGTCGATTTCGAATAGCTCGCACAGCGCCAGGGAAATTCCTTGTCATGCTTGGGTCCTGGCTGTCCCCGATCAACTTATTGTGTTGTCATTCCGGCAGGACAAACTTCAGCCGCTCCGGATCGCTTAATCAGACGGACCTGGCCGGCTAGGGCTCCCTTGCCTCTGCGACTTCACCTGTCAGGACGACCAGGACTCGCCCCGCTTATCACTGACAAATCACCAAGTGACTCCACTGAGCTGACAACAAGAAGTGTCATCATTAACGAACATCGGGCCCCGGCAAACATTTATCAATGGCAAACAGAGTCGGGAGAGCTGGAGACGCAGACGGAGGGCGGACAGGCAAACAAACAAATGATGAGGCCGAAAAGGAAGGCGTCAGGAACTTTGGCAAATTAAATCGGTGCCTCGAATATCCCGAGCCCAGAGTCCCGGAGTCCCGGGCCCGGATGGGATGTGGGTGCGGTGTGGATAACCGCAGCTTGGGACGTCTGTGAATCCGCCTGGGGGATGCTGGAAGCACACCCCAAACAGTTTTGTTTCCCATCAAGCCACCAAATCAAGCAAATCGTATTAAATAACAGTTAATTACAAATACACACGAGCCAGGGCCAAGGACCAGGCCCAGGACGAGGCCCCCAGCTCCACTATCGACCTCCGCCTCCGCTCTCCGCTCGTCGCGCGACCCCATCAACCCGAGTTTGGGGTCAAAGCCAAATGGTTGATGCTGAATTAATTAATGATTCACTTGAATGATTGATTATTTGACTAAATGATTGAATTATGCGCCGCCGCAGCGAAAGTAGTGGCAAAAATCTGTTGCAGCCTTTGACCTTTGGCCAATAACTCAAGCGGGGAAAACCAATAAACACGCCCACACATCATGTCCTGTACTTGGGAATTCTGGCTTCTGGACTCGCCCACAACCCTGCCCCAGAAATATGCCAAACAGGGGGAAGTTCGGGGCAAGCCGCCCCTTCCACTTGCCACATTTTACTTTGCTCTCCTTCTTTTACCATAAAGACAAATTGTTCAAAGTCTTTGGCGGCAAAAAGGGGTCTGGATTGAACCAGCAGCAGCTCCAGGCAGCTCTGCAATTAGCCAGCTTCGGGGAATCAATTCTACATCAGAGGGGATTATGGGAGTTCTGTGTTTGGTATCATTTTTACAACACTAAGTAATGTGCAGTCAAATCATTCAATATTTTTCACTAGCAAACTGATCAAGAGAAGTTGTAGTAGGGTTCAATCCCGGCAGGATTCCAAGTTTATTTCCAAACGTATCAATCGTGTTTATTATTTAATAAACACTTTTCAGGGAATAAATTCGGCTAATTCTAATAAATCGCAATCGCATTTCCCAGCCCTGGCATAATAGTTGTTTCCCGCAAAAGCCGATGAAAGCCATCATATCAATTGGTGTGCCACTAACAGCCAGAAGGGCAGCCCGGCACCCGGCACCCGGCAACCCGGCAACCCGGCAACCGAACCCTCTTCAGACAGATTTCGACTGTCAAGGTGGTGGAGGTCACGCACTTGGCTTTGGGGAGAATATGGCCCTCGCCCGGGGCCAAGTTAAGATGCTTAGACAAAGGCCTTCGTCTTCATGCGCTGGGGCTGCCAAAGGAGCCTCTGAGGAGGGGCTTGGCTCGGCTTGGCTTGGCTTGGCAGTGTCGTTGACAGCCACAAATTTTGGCCATGCCAAAGCCGTCGCTCGGTGGGAGCCACCGACTCCAACCACCAGGCCCAGACACGTCTGAGCCAGCTGCCTGGGGGCGGTGTCTTGGATGCATCTGTTCCACGTTGCGTGGCAACATTCGGCCGCTCGGACGAGGGCATCTTTGTGCCTATTTATGTGTGCACTTCTGGATGCAATTGCGGTTTTGGTTGTGGCTCCGGTTGTCCTGTTAGGGTCCGGTGTCCGGTGTCCGGCGTCCGGCGTCCGGCGTCCAGTGTCCGGTGTCCTATGTCCAGGTGGGCCTTGGCCGCCTTATCCATCTGCCCATCGTCATTGCTCGCTCATTGTGCGTGTGTGTGTGTGAGCCGGTTAACAAACATTTCATAATTTGATTAGTGACATTCTGCACAGGCATTTGGGCGAAAAGATAAGGAATGCACACACCAGCACACACGGCGGGCACTGGTCCTTGGACAGGTTCTGCTGCCGGCCACCGGCCACCGGCCACCGACTGCCTGCTGCTTGGCAAATGGCCAAAGTTGCAATTAAATTAAAGGATGCGTCGGACTTGGGTGGCCTGGGGGGCAGGAACTGCGGCAGGAGCAGCAGCAGCAGCAGTGCCGTCGATCATTAATGAAGTGTCCTTTGGGCAGGAAAGCAGCGACTTTAGGGGCTGGCACCGCAGAGCAGTCCATGAACTCCATGAACTACCAGCTGCGAGTGCGTCTTGGCCCTGTCCCCCTGTGGTCTCCAGAGCGCAGAGACTCCTTCCACCTATGCAGGCAGGGCCACCTAATGGCCCCAGATGCCAGCAATTGAATGCGTCCCCAGCGTCCTTTCGGGACGGAGTCGCAGTGCGCAGTCGGTCCACGGGCCACGGGCCACACTGCTGGCCCCCAAGCAGTTCCATTTACTGGCTTCTTTTTATCACTTATCCAGTTAAACATGTTTGTTTTATTTGCCCGTCTTTTTTTATTTATTTCCTATTTATTTTCTCCTCCATCTTGAGCTGCAGCTGCCACGAGGAGCCAGCGAGCAAGTGGAGCAGTGGAGCGAGTGGAGCCAGTGAGTTATGACCCTGGCAGCCGCTCCTTCGCTGTAGTTAACATTCGCAGATTAAAGAATTAGCAGACACAACTTGCTTCTGAAGGAAACTTGAATAAACTTTGCCAGTTGGCCCCGTTTCCGAAGGCGATTGCAGGCTAAATGCAGGCCGTCCCTGGGGACATGGGGGCTTATGTCCCTATGACACCCAGAAGGACCTGCCACACAGCAGCAGCAGATATACAGATACACAGATAAGCTGCATATTTGCCCAGATATCCGCACGCAGTGTCAAGCAGCCCTAATTGATGAGGCAACGAGAAAGTTTTCCAAATACCTCAAAATGTGTGTGTAGATCGACTAGTAATTAAACTTGCTTTAAAGCCAGCTTCTCGGGCATCTCTGCGGGTCTTTAAGGGCTCGAAAGTGAAGCAAAAAACAAGCGGAAAGGCAACAGCGCAATTAAAACTGTGGCTTTGCAATATTACAACCTGTGACAGACGCTAGGCAAGGGCCAGAGTTGCACAGAGTTGGTCTGTATTTGGTTACGCCTGAACATTGTTATAGTTCTTCCCCAAATATATATACATATTTCGTTACAGGTCGCAGGTGCAGCAATGGGAATTGGCATTGAGAATAGGCCAGCAAATCCCTTGACCTCCAGGGGAATGAGGCCGCAAATTTAAGAAGAGTGTAAATTGAAATTTTATTTATTTATTTTCGATATTTTGATTTCGATTTTCAACCTTGGCTTGGGTTATTTATTTGCTGCAGCTGCACGGCACTGATTGCTTTCGTTTTGATTTCAAAGTGCTGCCTGCGCTCTTGATTTTTGATTTTTGATTTTGTATTTCTCCTGTCCTGTCCACTAATCCCACTTGCAGCTTTTACTGGCTCGCTAATGTTGTGTTTTTATTGTAATAACGAAATAAATTCCTTTCTAAATAGAATTTCAGCACTGGAATCTGTATTCCCCCAATTCCAGGGCCTTGTTTGTAAATTAAATATGAATTGAAAAGAGTCAAGGACTTTGATTATTTTTCAGGCAAAACTTTGCCTATAGTTGCCGCACTTTTAAATTTGTATTGGGACTTTGCCTCTAGTTTGTTCTGGCCCCTCTGCCCCTCCTGGCTGATTCCGAAGCCCCCACAGATCCTTTGGTCGCACCTTTTCTGCAGTTGCTCTTTCCGTTCTGTCCCGAAATCCTTTGCCTGCTGAACCCATTTTTTCTCAATTTGTCCTTTTCGCTTGTCCAGTTGTGTTTTGTTTTATTTCCTCGTTTCGTTTCGTTTTTGCACTGCTCCTCAGCTCCCTCGGCACCCTTTGCCCTCGGAGTGAGGCTGAGCAGCAAACATATCCTCTTAATTGGCTCTAATAAGAGCTTAAAGGATTGCACATGAGTCGAAGCAGGCGGACGTGTCCAAAACCGGCGCGGGACCATCCCTCAGCGGCACTGCTGAGGCCCAGCCCTTCGATACACCAGAAGATATTTGTACGATTCTAAGCGCCTGCACTAACTATGAAGTAATAGTTAGTTTTAAGATATATATATGTGCCAGTCAGGGTCCAGAGAATGAGGGAGACATGAGGGAACATGAAACTTTACACCAAGAGAAGGTCACACTGGCACAGCAGTGAAAACTGTACTTTTTATATACGAAAAGCAAACGAAACTAACCCTAAAACATTCTTTTTTATTGAATGATAGGTTAACTTGAAGCCCAAGGCATACAGAAGAAATGAGATCAATGGTTTTCGTAATACCCAAAGGGGATTTTACACCTTCGTCCAGTGTTTCCAACGCTATAAAAGATGGCATTTTCAGAAATTATTTGCTTTTCAACGCAAGATCACTTGTAAAGAGATTGCCAGCCTCCGGAAACAGAAAATACCTTGCCAGCTGCATAATTTTCTCAGTGATTCCGTTTCTCCAAGTGCAGCCAGCAAGGCTCGACCGACCATTAGATCAGAGTCCAGTTTCTGTGGTCCGGCTGGCTGCCAGGTCTCCCCACGGCTCCTCGCCGTGTAAATTCGATAAAATGCTTAATAAAATTGATTGATTAGCTGCGAATGGCAGTGGATGTCGTCAGCCTGGACGGAGGGGATGGGAAGGAGGCGAATGGTATCGAGTCTGAGTCTGAGTCTGAGTCTGCCTGGCGGCCGCATATTCCACATGTTTATTTAAAGGCATTGATGCCCGGCTTGGCTGCTGTGCCAAGTGGATGCTAAGCCACATCGCAGGCTCCGGATCCGTCTCCGGCACCAGCTCCATCTCCGCGCTGAGCTCCCTCTGCCACATTTGCGATTCCTTTTGCCATTGTCCTGATTCCACACACATATGTGTGCAGCCAATGTGCAGTCCCGTGCTGTCCCGGCAGGAGTTGGCATTCGTCCTTGTTGCTGTTGCTTACACAATTGTCTGTGCATTATTTGAGTTTGTGCTGGCATTTGTTATTTTGCTTTTATCCTTTTAGATGAAGGCAACGTAAAGTAATGCGATTGCAAGGAACTGGGACTGGGACTGGGGCCGGGAACAGATCCCAGAGAACCGAGCCGGAGAGACAGCGAGTCGCGAATTCCTATCCAACTGACACAACAGCCTTCGTCTGCCACCTTTCCAGCACTCGGAGAAAGGAATGGTGCAAAATAATAATAATAACAGGAGTGGCGATTGTCCAAAGAGTTACCAAAGTAATTTATAAAAGCTGAGCAATTGGGAAACCTTCGATTTCAGAGGCCAGAGTCAAGCGAGACTCCCATCGCTTCTCCCAAATATCAATGTGCATAATCTATTATATTATTCTCCCCAATATCAATGTGCATAATCTATTAAACCTTGTTCTTAGTGCCATTCTCACTGGGAGTTGGCACTTCGTTTAATCAAGTCTCAGCCAGAATGCTCTAATTCCCAGCCAAATGAGTCTCAGGAATTGCATTGTGATTCTTTGTATTCGAAGCCCTTCGAGCTTAATTTGGAAATTTTAGAAATTATCGTGGAAAACTTTATATTTTGAGCAGTCAGTGGGGTCTTTCGGTTGCTGCACACCAAACTTTTTGCAATTAGTTGCGAGCTTTGCTATCCTGGCCATGTTTTTCGAGTGTACCAGCCCCCGGAAGGCCCTTATTTTAAGGGATATTTGCCAAAATTCCAGCTTCAACTTCTGCCCGGGCCACGTCAAACAAATGCATCTGTGAATTGCATTAGCTGCCAGGTTCGCAGGTTTGCAGGCTGGCTGCCATCCGGTTTCCCAGGACACCACGCCCACAGTCGCACACCCACCTCTGACCGCCCTGCTTTGTTAGTTTCCAATTATAATGTCACGCATTTATGCCTGCGCTTATTTATTATTGTGCTGATGCTGATGCTGATGCTGATGCTGATGCTGCCCGGGCTCAACTCTTCAGATGTCCTGCTGCCGCCTGCCGCCTGCTGGCAGCTCCTTTTTGCCATCCTCAGTGTCCAATTAAAAGCCGAAGCTGCTGCAAGGATTTGCCCATGGACTAGGGGGCGCCGGCCAACGGCGGGCTAAGCAGGGTTAACTCCTCCTAACATCAGGTGCTGTGCTGCCCGGTCAGTCCGGAGTTTGGACTGCTTGCATATTTGATTTGTGCATTTAAACATTTCAAACAAGCTGTGTCAGCCGCCTCCCCCCACGGCAGCAGCAGGAGCAGCAGCAGGAGGAGAAGCTGCCCCCTTACCCACGCCCGTCGCCGTGCATCATCTCCAAGTGGCAGTGGCAAGTGCAAGCGACATTGCCTCATTGGAAATTCTCTTTAGAGTAATTTCAGTTATTATATTGCTTTGGCTTTGTTCATCCTGGCCGAGGCAGAGGCCGAGGCTGATGCTGCAGCAACTTAACTCCTACCTGGGCATTATTTATTATAAATGATTAACAAGCAGCAGCGGCAGCTATGTATTTGAAGAGAGCGGCGGAGCAGCGAGTCTCAATGCCTTGTCTTGGCCCCCATCTGCCTCTGCATTTGCATCTCAGCTCCGGGGGCCCCGAGGCTGAAGCCGAGCCTGTCACATCTGGCATTTGTCCTGCCACTTGTCCTGTCACCTCCGCTTCTCCGCTGCTCCGCTGCTCCTCCAGGCCAGCTCGGACTGCTCTCCGGCTTCTAATCCGGGCATGAATGTTGGATGTGTCGAAGGCTTTGAGCGAACACAAGGCCGGAAAGGCTGAGCTGCCTGCCGGCTGCCGACTGCCGGCTGCCAGCCACAGGATGGCCAATAGAGAAGTGAAATTAAATGCCACATGCGGCCTGGTGGCCACAGTGAAGCCTCCACAGCAAGGCAACCGAAATAATAAAATATAAAGAGACCCCAGCCAGCATGACAGTTCACAGATTAAAAGCTTACAAATTATATATGACAAGAGCAACCTTACCCTTTAGTTTTCTATTTCTGCTGAGATTCAGGGTAAACTCCGGCATAATTCCCATTTTCTTTTAAAAACTTCGATAGCTTCGATGACATTTTGGCATCTCTAATTCGTTATCGATGGCACAAAAGAAGCAGCTCTGTGCTGCTATCGACTTCATTTCGATTGGGTTCGTTTTGAATTAACGCTTCAGAAGTGTGTTTCTCCAGAAGAAAAAAAAACAAGAATGGAAGCTAACCTCGGCCAGCCGAACTTTAAATACCCTTGCAGTTAGTTGATGCTGATCAAGAATATATCCTGCAAGGCTATAAAAACCAAACAGACCGAAATCGGTTGCGTTTAAACCACGTTATGCTCAAAAAAACCCTTTAAGTTGTTGTCAATTTTTAAGCTTCATATAAATAATTGTTTTAGGCAGTAAACTAGTTTTTCTTTGCATTTT
>JAEIIO010009470.1:0-13124 GCA_018874655.1 Drosophila diplacantha | reverse complement strand
AATAACTAAATAACTAAATAACTAAATAACTAAATAACTAAATAACTAAATAACTATCACCCTCAAAAATATTACCCGAATATATGAGATATCTGTAAAGTATAGTTTTACCTTTACTCTAAATTTGAGATCAATAGGAAAAATCAATAAAGATCTAAAAGGACACATAATATTGGGGAGTGCCTGAAAATTATTTTTTAAGTACTCAAAGCCTTCATATCAATCTAAGCCTCATTAAAATAATTATAATCCTTAAAAAACTTAAAGCCTTTCAAAATATAACATTTTCCACACCAAGTGCCCACCAATTACTTTAATTAAAAAGAGAAGAAGACCCGACAAGAAAAAGGAGATTCCCTGAGAAAACTTTTTAAGGACCTGCACTCGACTGCGTCAAATCAGAAATTAAAAATGGCTGAAAAAAATTATGCAAATTTCTGGTTGCGTCCAATCCTTTACAGGGACAGGCGAGGAAATTTCATTAAAAACAGCAGCAGCTCTGAAGAAATCTTTTGATAAAAATTAAAAACTTTCCGCTGAAGGACAATTGACAGAGCGGAAAAAAGATGGGAGAAAAAAATGGGAAAAAGATGAGAGAACGAAAATAAAACAGCAGAAATTGTGAAATGATGAAACAAGGAATTAAAACAAGCAATAATAAAATATTATGACAGCGTGGAAATGAGCCGGGAATAGGGAGCGGGGCGTTGAAATATTTAAATATCGCCAAGCTGCTTTTATATATAATTTTAATGTCCTTTTTTCCAGAGCCTCTTACGGTCCAGCCAAGTGGAGTGCGCCTTGCGACTTGCCGCTGCTGCTTTGCATAATTATATTCATTGAAAACTTATTTTCTTCAAGTTTTCCGCAGCAGGAAAATATTATATGGAAAAAGGAGGAAAAGGCACCAGGCAGAAAAGAAATCCAAGAGAAGAGAGCTCTGAATTGAGTTACAACGGGAGAAGGCGAGAAGAGAAACAGTTTTTGACATTTAATTGCTAGAGAATTTACCGACAGGAGAGGTGAAGTGGAGGGGGAGAGAAGGCGGAGATGGGGGGCTGGGGGAAACTGAGAGGAGCTGCTGCCCAAATGTCCGCCAGTCCACTTGGAGAAACTTGTTTCAATGGCCGGTCCTGAAGATGCTGAAATCGCTGCTCCGGCTGCTTCGGCTGCCGCTGGTAAAGAAGAGGACCAAGAGCTGAAAAAATGTAACATGATTTAATGACATGAATTATTTATGAGTTTCCTGTCAATCAAAAACCACGTCAAAGCATTTTGATGGCGATGTCAACGCGCCAGTGAGCAAAACACACGACGCTGCTGCTGCCCCGAAGAGGACGGACGCAGCCCATCCAAGGAGCGTAAAAAATAAAATACGAAAAAATAAATAACAAAATAAATAAATAAAGAAATGATGCCGGCTGCCGGTTGCCGGCTGCCTTCCTCGAAAGCAGCTAAAATATATATGGTGGGTTAAAGGTTTCACAAATGTGATCCGCTTCAGAGTAACAGGATCTTGTGATTCTTGAAAACAAACAAATGAAAAATATTAATTATACCGTAGCCTCATTTCGAGATAGAATGACTATCTATATACCAATAATATTAATATCAACTCTTACCTACAATTAGGTCAAACTATCATAATTGGAAAAATTTAAATAGATTAATCTTTTATTCTGGATATTTAAAATTTGGATTTACCACATTAAAGTTAGGCTTTTCCCCTTAGCCTTAGATAATATAGTTTCTTTCTCAAGTCCTACAAAAAACATTTAAATTTGTATCTTAACAATGCTGCCTCATTTTGCGTTAGATTCTCCCCTCTGGCAGCCAATCAATATTTTTGGATAAATGCTAACCAATAGCTGAACAAATGATATGCTAATTTCTAAGCTTTTTAATCAAGCCAAAACCCACGTTCAATTTGCATTTTGTTTACTTTTTTCCCCATTGTGGTGCCCCGGCCTAGCCGCTTCTGGTTCTGCCCTTCAAATGAAATCAATCATGTAATTTATGTTAGGATAATATGCTCAGCGAACAGCCACAGACGGAGGAGCTTCCAAAATGGACTGTCAAGAAATAAATATTTAACAATAATTGATTTAAAAGTCGCATGCAAATGTCCCAGGACAAAGCACGAGGAAAGCGGCGTCCTCCTTTCGCTCCGTAGCGCTTTTTTAAGCCGCTTGGCACGTGGGTAAAGCAACGGCTGTTCGCGCCAAGGGGGATGCTGCACCTTCTCTGGCTTTTTTCTCCGCTAAGCAAACATCCTGGCGCCAGGATTCGGACTTGGCCTGCGCCTTTTAGGAACCGAAATTATAGAGAATATCCTTTAAAAAGCTTTTGATTTCGCTGACTGCCTGTGAGGTCGGTTGGTCTGCTGTGTATGCAAATGTCCTTCATCTGCTTAGTGCCCGGAAAGTTGTTTTCTTATTTTCCAAGGCGACCCAAGTTGCTTTCCTGAATCCCTCCTTGGTCCCGGGTCTCCCACTTCCCCCGCCAATCGCATTTGCATGCCTTTGTCTGAAGCTGACCTCGTCTTCGCTGCTGCGTCAGGTGTTGCCTACAGGATACTAATGTCCTCCTGTTAACGCTTTTAATGGCACAGACAAGCTGCCTGCATAATGGAGTCCTCCTGCTCCAACCCTGAGGCTCTTCCTGGCTTTTTTCCTGCCCCACAACTGTCTCCATCTGTCAGCTAGCTGCATTCATTCACCTGCGTTGTCCCCGATGTTAATGACATCTCCTGGGCCAAGGCATCAGGCCTTTTGGAGAGTGGGTCTAGGAAAAACTAGCTCAGCAGAGCGAAAGGATTCTAGAAATAAGGAAGCCGATCTGGAAGCAGTGGGGGAAAACCTAGAAATGGGAAAGCACGGATAGAGAACGACCTATGGATGTGCTTTATGGATTTATACTTTTAACTAGGAAACTTTAAAAATGGAAATGTCAGAAAAATCCCTTACATTGATAACATTGGTGTTTGCTATAAGAAATTACTCATAATTTGAAAAATTCAACATTAACTCATAACTCTATGGCTGAGAGAGTAAAAGACGATCTGATATACCCTATAATATCATGGATATCCACTCCTGTGCCCCTCTACCCCTCGATTCCCTCTTGTTTCATCCATTGGGGTAACCGGGTAGGCAGCAGAAATTAGCATTACTTCCGAGTGATCGCAATCTGCGCATACTAATTGCTCGTCGTCGGAGTTGGATTCATTCATGGGGGCAGGCAATATCATTGAGGGAAGGCCTCCGCGCCAAACTTGGCATTGCCTGAATGATTCTTGTGCTGCTGCTGTTGCTGATGCTGCTGTGATTTTTTCCAGCCTGTCTAGACGCTGTTGCATATAAGGTAAGTTGGCGACGGGAGACCCGAGACCAGAGACTCGCCTTTGGATGCGTTGCGATGCGGAGAGCCTATGGCCGAGCCTTCGCCTTCGCCTTCTTGTCTCCAGAGCTCAGCTCATTCCCGGGAAAACGAAAACGGGAACGAGAACCCTTGGCTTTCCTGCGAATCGAGCACAAAACACCAATCATCCACATCATTGTCAACACGCCAGCATCACCAGCGTCGTCTCTCTGTCGTCGGTCCATAAACGGATGCCCCGCGTTGCCCATTTAGGGTTCGCTGGCTCTGGGGCCTGTCATAACTCCTCCTGGTAGGCGTACCGGGGATCGTTGTCTCCAGAGCGCCAGCGCGGAGCACTATGCGATCATCTCATCCGATTCCAAAGCGATTCCATGCCCATTTGGCATTGCCAAACGTCCAAAAAAGGCGCAGACGCCGCAGCTTCATGACGCGCGTTGGGAATATCCAAGCACCAAGTCGTCGTCGTCGTCATACTTTCCCTGCTGCTCCAAAGACCAAAGACCATATGCCATTTGAGCTCTGCTCCTGGGGTTGCTTGGAGATTGGAGCCGGTCCAGCTGGCCAGCGTTCTCAAGCGCTCAAAGTGTCAAGCGTCAATTGCCGTTGAAGTTTATTGCCTTGGCAGCAATTAAATCCGATTTTTTTCTGTATTTCGGGGGCTTGGTGACCAAAATCAATCCACTTTGATTTGATTTCTTGATTGGCTGTCCAGGGAATTGAAATGCATAATTGAATTATCAAATTAGAGGTGGTGCTTTGATAAATAATTGTTATTCCATGGGGGGCTCGCTCGGTGAGTCATTGGGTGTTTCTGGGTTGAATTAATTGTTTATAAATGCAATTATTTGGAGTTTGAGTTCATAAACATTCAGAATGTTGGCCTAAAAGCATAATTTATGGTATTTAAGATATGTCCTTGGGTTATAGAGAGGTTGTCTTGTGTTAAAGGCTGTCTTCTGGCTTACTGAAGGAATACGCAGTGCCACACTGCCGCAAACCGTAGGGTTGAGCTTGAGTTTCTCTTAGAAATCAAGCCAGATAATTACAGAAGTCACAGACCGAGTAATCAGTGTTACGGTGCTGCCCGGAGGCTGATCTTGGGATTCTTTAGTAATTATTCCTAGGCGCACAAATAGCGTACGAACCGATCAAGCAGCGAGGTTGAGCTAAAGTTCCTTCCTGATAAACCTTATGCAAGGTTTAAGACTAGCAAAAATAAATCTTTTAAATTTACTGCCGTAATAACTCTCCTTCGGACAGTTATTTCATACAAATTAGAAATTTACACTTTGTTTCCCAAACTCCCAGAGCTTACTGCAATTTGGCTAAGTAAGTTTTTATTGCCACCGTTTCAGGGTGAGCTCGGTAGGTAGCTAGGTAGCTTTCCTTCTACCTTAACTCAAAGAGAAAAATTCATCACCGCAATATGCGCAACACATACCTAAAACACAGAAGAACAGAAGTAACAAAAAAGCAAGGAAAACTCCGGAAAAAAGAAGTGGCTGTGGCAGTGGCAGGAAAATTGTCATAAAGGTGCAACTGACAACAGCAGAAGAGGAGACAGGCGACAGCACCGGCGAGAGGTTAGTAAATTTCAATTTATATGCAGAGGGAAAAGTGAGTGAAAAGGCGGACACCCAGGCACCCACAGGACATGGGACACGGACACAGAGCCAAGGATGAGGAGGAGCTGGTTCAAGGAGCTAGCGCAAAAAGTGTCAACGTTATATTTTCTCGAATTTTCCAAGATTTTTCGTGCCATTTTATTTCCCATCTCTTGCTGTCATCACTTGGTTTTTATTTATTCTTTTTTCTGCTATTTTTGGTTGCCAGCGACGCAAGTGGAAAACGCAATTTCATTAGACAAATTGAAAAAAATAAGTGCAAGCTTCGCACTCAACAATAACAACAAAGAGGACTCCTATTATATACTATATATGCCCAGGAACCAGATATATACCCCTATGTACAGCCGGAAGACTGACGCCATGTTGTGCAGACCATCTGAAGATTTTACGCTGGTCGCCTGCCATTCGCTGTCCTGGCTTTCCCACAATTTCCCGGACTCGCGCATACGTGTAGGAGCGAAATGGCTAGGAAAATATGTATATAAATACATACATGTACACCCAACGGCGGAGCAGCCTCGTCCTTGTCCAACAGGATGCTGCGCGCGCGTTGAAAAGAGGCGGAGACTCTCTGCCCAACCGGAAAATCCAAAACTTGGAGCTGCGAGGAGCTGAAGCAGCCGGGAAAAAAGGCCAAAGAAAGCACCGAATGCAGCCCGGACTCTCCGGGCTCTGTTCGGCAGCACACACACTCGCCTCGCTTTCCCCCCTTTTCCGCTTTTCTCCCACAGAAACCACGGTGCGTCGTCGCTGATTGGAAGCTTCGGCAGAGCAGCTCGTTTTTGGGGCGGAGCAAAAGCTCTCGACGCAGTGGCGCCGCCGAATGGGGGACAGCCTTGGCCACACAAAAGGGGGGTTCCATGTCATAACTTTTAGTAAATTCATAATTTTCATAATAACTTTTAAGCAATTTAAAATGCTATTTAAATTTGCAGTTGGATTGAGTCGCTATCAATGCTGTCTAAAAATATGTAAGGAGAATTCCTTTCATACTTTAGGCACTTCTGAAACAGATTTCAAATCTTTTGCTTGCAGATTTTTGAAAATTTTTCTTTGAGAAAAAACGATTATTCATAGAAATAATATGTATGAATCAAAAATTTGGAAAATATGAATAATTTCTAATATCCATTTAAGACTTCCTACAAAATATCAACTTCCCGAGCGGCGTTTATCATCCCAACAAAACCCTCGGTCACCTCCCTGGCCACTGGAATAATATCCTCGGGCGGCAGGACGAAGCCCAGTAAGCCCTTGTCCCTTAGCTCGATGGTATATGGAATTTTGATGCCCTTCACCGCATAGGCCCATTCCTTGCCCGATCCAGAAACTTCATCTGGAAAACACAATATTTTAGGGCCAAAAATGAAGAAAATATGTCAAGACTCACATAGAGTGGTGGCACTGGACCCATAGGTGAAAACAGTGCCGTATCTCCTGAACAAAGCGTCCGAGAAGCCCTTGGCCACGTGCATCATCTGGGGGTAGTGCTCGGGGAACTCCGTTGCGGTGTGGCCCCAGGGGGAAAGTACGTACTGCCCGTACGAGTGAAGGGATATGTAGATCTTGATGGAGCCCTCTGGTATAGAGTTGTTTATATAGGCGGTCAACTGACTGATCTCGACATCGGATTCCGCCGAGGGGCCGGCGTAGGTTTGATCGCAAAAGTTCGAACTGGCACCAGTTACTAAGGGAAGGGTTGAAAAGATTACAGATAAATCGTATATATAAAAATGATCATTAATTTCTCATCAATATATTTGTACTTACACATCCACAGATAATCAAAGTTCCGATTCAGATCCGTTCCGACACACTCGCCCGTGGGATCCGAGTTCAAACGCGATTTCCGCCAAAGACGTTCCTACCGGGCATGGCAATAAAGATAGAGATTATCAGCGGTTAATAGGCCTAATTGATTACTAGTTAGTACACGCAGTAGGAAGATAAGATAAGCGCCTTAACAACATAATCGGCACGATTTGATCTAATCGCTAATATTATCAAGGCGGCACTTTCAATTCCATTCATAGATTAGTATTTATTACGTGAACACTCACCACTTCGTGCGAATAAACAAAGCCATCGGCATTCAGAACGGGAATGATGTACCAGTCCACATTTTGGGCTATATCCCTCACGCCAGGATTGCGGGGCACCAGGAGTTCATCGATGAAGTAGGTAATTGTCGCCGAGGTGATCCACTCGCGGGCATGGATGTTGGACTCTATGAAAACGGCGGGGTTTCCCTCTTTATACGAGATCTTCACCCCCCGAATGGGCCTGCCCTCGTGGGAGTTGCCAATGGTGAAGGGTGTGACTATGTCCGGGTATCGGGACTCTATCAGGTCCAGCCAGGTGTAAATCTCATCCAGGGTGTGGAACTGAGTCCACTCCATGGAGCTTATGCGCTGCTTCGGCCTCTGGGCGTCGATGTGGTACTGCACATTGTCGATCTTTAGGCTATAGCTAAAGTTGTGGTTGATGAGGAGAGTCTCGAAGCTGTCTTGGTATTCGGGAGGCAGCATGAGGTCCGAGGACTCGCCCAGATGACGAGCCTCACGCCAACTGCTGAGCTGTTTTTGTAATAATAATAAATAAAAATAAATAAATAATAAAACAAACACAAATTATAATTGGAAATATAACAAGACTTACCTTCAAGGCTTTCTCTTCACTTCTGAGCAGCCGAAATTGCTCCAAATCATCGATCCTCACATTGTACACTTTGTAGTTGTCATAACGCACTTGGTCTACACCCAAACTCACACCTAAATAGGCTAGTACCAGAAGAATTCTAGCCCACATACCGCTCGTTCGAAAGGCCCAGAGGCAACTGAAGAACGCCGCCTGATTAGGCATTATCGCCCAGACTGCCCGTGGAGCTAACTTCCACAGAGCGTGTGTTCATTTTATCAGCTTAATAAAAAACTATTTCGGGGCGTCTAAAAAAATACAAGAAAAACCCAAAGCCCAGTCTTGAGGCAGCTCGAGTTGTCTGGGCACTTGGTACTTAGGCTGTCTCTCAACTTTGCACATAAATTTTGTGCAACGGCAGCCCATTTCATTGTAGGTCATTGCATAATGAAGTTACCGCCCCGAGGCCCATAAATTTCCTCTGGAGCTCGAAGAGATTTTCCACAGACCGCCTTCGGTCGCCGCTGTCTTCTGCTTGAACATTTTGTTTAGGCCTTTTCGGTCTCAGTTTCGGCCAGAAGTTGCCTTTGCTTTTTTATGTCCTGTGGCGAGTGCTTAAAGGCCTTGGCCCGGGGTGGGGCTTTGGTCATATTTTGCGCGGGTCTTAGAGGAACACGACTTGGTCGTTGTCACCGCATGAGGTGCGTCAACGTGTGTCCTGTAAGTCCTGTTGCAAGGTGTGAGGTTTCCTAAGTGGCCTGGCCGGGACATGAAAGGCGAATCAAAGTGGATTTCCAAAGGGGCGAAATATTTCGCAAAAATGTTAATGGCCGTGTGAAATATCGGGAGAAAATGCAAAACTCTTCCGTGGTCGTCAATCTGTTCAACTTTAGGCTGTCCGAAGGCGGAGGATGAAGAATTTACCGGCACATTAAATCAGGAACTTAGCAGCCATTTACAATGCTACTAAAATAAGTGCACGAGTCGAATAAAATCGAAATTTATGAGAGTTAGAGTCCGGGACTTCTTTTGTAGTGAAGGTTCCGACCTTCAGCCTCAAGTGGACCTTCGTCTGGTCGTTTTGGGTGCAGTTTCGGCTCCTGTCAAGAATGACGTGGACCGTACCTGACCGTACCGTTCATGGTGGCAGCGAATAAGGTGATCATTATGTTTGGGATGCAGCTAGTGGCGATGATTCAAATCGTTTCCTAGAGCATTTTCAATTCACACCAGGAGAGATGGAAATAAAGCCACTTCCAACTTCCTCTTGCACCAATTAGCAGCGGATTATTTGATTAGCCCGCTAATTGCCTTGTCCTGCCAGCGCAGGGAAAATAATACTAATTTTGTGAACACTTATTTCTTATCAGCCGCCATGAAGGCGAGCCCGGCAGGATTAGAGCCGAGGCGAGGAGTCGTCGCTCGGTCGCAGGATTACACACAGCCTGCGGCTGCGGCGAACTTCCGACGAAACTTTCAACACCTTCTTTGGCGGCGTGGAAATTGCGGAAAACTTTTCAACCAACACTTGTCGTGGCGCGTGCGATAAGCCAGCGCCGCATTTTTAATTGCCAAAGTCCTTGGTCCTTGGGAGCCCAAGGGGACTCGCTTAAAGTCGGCTTTAAAGTGTCATAAATATCGCGGCGTTAACATTTCCTGTGGTTTTTTACCGGCCCTTTTAATTGTGCAAAAAGTGAGGCGGCCATAACATAAATCTCGTAGCTTCGCTGGGAGGACAGGTCGTATGCTTAATATTTTTCACTTGCGACTCGACGACAAAAAATGTCAATGCCGGAAAGCGTTTAGCATTCGCTTTTTTCTCTGTTCGCCGTGGATTTAATTAGCCTCAAAATGTCCCCGGAAAATGGCAACCTGGCATGCCACACGCGGAGGCAAGTGTCCTTGCCGAAGGCTCTGGATAAGCCAAGGAAGTCTGTGTCCCTTTCGAGAAAGGAAGTTGCATGTTCATTCTCAAGTTCAATTTGCTGGTTTCGCCAGCAACTCGCGACAGCCAACGTTGGATTTCGAGGAGGAAATGTGAAAGGGGGAAAATGACGAAAGGAAAGCCTATAGAGAGGGGAATGTTTCTTTCAAATGCTATTCACAAATTATTGTTTTTTATATTTATAATATTTGATTTTAATGAGTTTTCTGTCCTTTCTTAATTAACGTAGGTGACTCTAGCATGCCTTTTTAGAATGAGAGCCTTTCTTTGCGATTCTCAAACTAGTTCATATTTAATTGTGATGCAAAAATACAAGAAGTCGCTAAAAATTCAATTATGCTTGTTTGAATTTAATCTTCCAGTTTTGACGACTTTCCTGCTTTCCATATATATTTTCCATCATTACCCGACTTAAAGCTACTTTAAATTGGACTCTACCAATTAATTTATTAATCCCCCTGTTTAGTGTTATTCCCACCTAAATCTCTTTTGCATGTTCCACGGCCATTACTGTAACATCTGTGTGTACGAGATCCACCGATCGTTATCACTATAATTATTTCTTTTGCCCGCTCTATTGTTAATTTGACTTCATTTCCAGGTGGAAAGAGAAGAAAGCCAAGAAGACTGCGGCGGCTAAGTGGTTCCATGCGTGGACACGCCCAACTGCAGCGGCAATTATTGCTACCCCCGGTTAAGCCTCCGCAATTAATGCTCAAGCATCGCCGTCTAATTGCCGAATAGGCACGCTCGTGTGATCCCGATACCATATCCCATATCTACCTTCTCCTCTCGACAACGTGACAACGTCTTCAGGAAGTGCGAAAGGTGGGATGACTTCTCGCTGGAGGGCGTGCCACATGCCAATGTGTTCAGTAAGCGATTATTTTTTCAGTTGAACATTTTCCAATTGTTTTCGTTTCGTGTGCTTGCTTGCTGCTGCTGGCTGCCTGCCTGCCAGCTATTTATTGTTAAATGAAGCGATTTGTTTGTTGTCGTTATGCGTCGAAGCGTTAAAACATTTTCGCTTTATTTTTTCTAGTCCTGGAAAAATTGTTTTTGCACTGCAAGAGAGTCGGGGAGTGGCAGGAAGCTAGCATCAATAGCTTCAGGCCAGAGTGGTTGGGATTTTTTGGCACATCGTCGTGCGGCCTGGCTCAGGTGGTAAGTGGTTGGAGCCACTGCCTTTTAAGCCCCGTTCTCGATGTGTGAATTCCAAACAAGCTGCGGCAGCTGTTCAGCATCAAGGCGAGGCGGAGATGTTCCCAAAAAAACTAGGAAAATTCTAATTTTGCATGGGTTACGAGGCAAGTTAGGGCTATGAGAATCGCAGAGGAGGCTCTGTGTTTAGACTGTGAGAGTCACAGAGGAAGGCTCAATTTTGAAGAAATTAGTTTATTAACTATTTTTTATTGCCTAGAAAGCAACACAATTGTTTAAATTTTTTAAAAGCGAAAAGGATTTCTTTATGGATAATTTATCATAGGCTTCCTTACGCTCACCTCATTGACTTAATTCCACCTTGACATTCTTTCGTCTTGTACCTGAAAGGAACCCACATCAGCGGTCTCAGACATGCTAACTAAGCCCTTCACCTCGACTGGGACGTGGATGTGGATGTGGATATGCTGATGCCACCGTGGGCGTTTGTCTCCGCCTAATCCGCTTTTAAAGTAAGTAACAAAAGTAGAGAAAATAAAACACAAACCGGAAATCACAAGTCAAGTTGATGAACTGTCGCTGCGGCGTAGCTGTCCTCGTACTCGTCTGCAAAATCGGGCAGACAAAAGAGACCTCTGGCACCTGCAGAAGAAAAAACTTTGCAGACACATTTGGACCCTTTCTTGCCCAGCTTCGCTCTCCCTCCACGCCTGGGTTAGAGATTTACGCATTTATTTTGCATTTTTTATACGCCACACAAAACATGCGCGCAGATTTAAGCAAAAATCGCTGGCAAGCAACCAACGAGTTGAGCTTTGAGTTTGGTTAGAAACATTTTTCGGCTCGGTTCAGTTCAGTTCGGTTTGGTTGTCGATTTGCCTGCGTTGACATGACAAAAGGCTTGGATCTGCATACATTTGCATGTCATTGGACATCAGGCATCATCAGGCAAGGACACTGAAATCCCCTTAAGACATTCGGGGATTGCTCCAGAACAAGCCGTTTGCCCACGTTAACAATATGTTAAGTTGCCCTGAGATACATTTCCAACCTGGGCCGCAACGAGTTAATCGCTTAATGTCGCTCTCTTTCTCCGTCTTTCAGTCATTTGTCAGCTGTCCGTTCCGACTTTTCTGCTTTTCTGTGGGTCGGTCTGTGGGTGGGGTGGGAGTTTTCCCTTTCGAGGGGCGGCATAATTGCAATTTGTAATTTATTTGAATTAACAGCTGAGATTCCAACGGAATCGCTTTATCACTCTGGAATTTTCATGGTACTTAGTATATTCGCATGAATTTTGAGAAGGGCGGAGAGAAGGGCCTTTCTCTGCGATTCTCAATAAAGTTTCGTAAAGGGAAAATTTATTTTAAGACAATATTTCCCTTACTAAGCTTTAAGCTTTTTGTTGTGATTATTGGGAGATTATAATTCGTTGGTTTGCATGAGCTATTTTTGTAATTTATTTGAATTAACGGGTGAGTCCCAGTCATTGACAGCCACACCCCCAAAGACCTCTCACCAATTCCCAAATTTATTGCCTTGGCCCATTAACTAAAGTAGCAAATTGCTTTCGGTGGGTCAGCACTCGAGGCTAATGTCCTCACTATTTACTGACCAGGAAGATCTCTCTTCCACACAGCCCTTGGAAAGGTAATAAATATCAAAAGGCACCCTAGAGGCAAATATTTACTTTAAAATTGAAACCCCCACCCGGCTCTTCCCTGTTTGTTGAAGCTGCGTAAGTGCGTGAAAGGGTTGGCAGGCTTAGGAAGGGCACAAAAAAAAAGGAAAATGTGGGAAAAGAATCCTTTAATGGCCTCGCTTTTTGATGTTTCCTGAGCCGTGGGTGTTGGCAGGCAATTGGCCAACTCCCCCAGTATCAATAGATATCCCTTCAACCATCAATAAGGTTGAGATAATATAGAAAAAACGAACGTTGCATGCCTGGCTTAAATTCAATTTGAAGCTATTTTCGGCATTTTTATTGCTTACTAAATTGTTTTTATAGGCTCTAGCTCTACCCAAAAAACCAGCCAGAAACCAGAAGCCATTCCGTTGGCCCGCTTTAATTTCTCTATTTTCCAGTGATATTTTCTGGTCCGTTGTTTTATCTCTCCCTTGGTTGCTTTTGTTATTGCGGCAATTGCCAGACCATAAAAATTAACAATTAACAGAGCGCTCGAAGTGAACAATCGCAAATCGCGGCTTACGAAATAGCCGTGGAAATGCCACGGATATAAAATTTAAAAAAAGTCGCAGATGGGGAAAATAGGAATTCATTTGATAAGAATTTTAGGACATGGACTGCGGGGTACTCTTTCGAAATTTAATAAGTAATGTAACATTATTATTTCTAAGAATATTAAACGAATATG
>JAEIIO010009090.1:0-10827 GCA_018874655.1 Drosophila diplacantha | reverse complement strand
ACTATTGCATTTTCATACGAAAAGACATTTTCAAATAGTTACTAGCGGTGTGGTTTAGATGGGAAAAACTTTAAGGACCGCCTGCGGTCCTCAAAAACTGTTAATTGATTTTGTCTCTCGCTCTGCCGGAGTTTCCCAGTCGCCAGGCGATCCTTTATCCTTCCGATTATTGTGGCTTTTGTGCAGTGGGGCGCGGCATTAGCTCTTGGACACCGAACTGAACTGCTTAACTTTCATGCAATTTGCAGGCGGCCAAAAGTAAAAATCGAGTGAGAGAAGTCAACTGCTTTTCGGCCCGCATAAATCTACGGGCCAGCTGAGGACGGGAGATAGCGAGGGAGAGGGAGGTCCTTCTGGACGACAAACAATTTTATTGTGCTGGCCACATGCAACGCACACATGCAGCTCGCACTCTCGCCCTGGCACACCCATGGACATTGCTATATGAGTGAGGTTAGTGGCCAACAACGACGAAAATTGCAAAAGGATATGACTTACAAACACTCGAAAAGGGACGCTCACACACATCCAATAAGCGCTTAAGAAAGGAAAGGAGACAGCACCTTAAAATATCCATCACTAGGCTTCAACTTTATCTAAATCTAAGCATAATTTCTTAACTCGGAACAGCCGTAGTTCAGTTTATTTTTGGGTTTCTTCAGGGCGCCTTTGTAAAGGTCTTTCAGTTGCCCAGCTAAATCCATCTTCGGTGGGCTACCCACCTAACCGGAAAACTCCTCACTCTGACTGCGCGTTTACAGGGTATTAAAACCTACTCACTGCCGGGTGGGAACCCCGTTCGTATGTATATAATACCAGACTCAGCCCCACATGCGGTTGCAGTTTTATGCGTTGGCATGGCCGCCGGCCACGCCCACTGTCACATGGAACGGAGGAGGGGCAGGCCACATAAGAGCATTTTCCAGCACAGCTTGATCCTTTTTATCTTCTATTTGATTTTCATTTTTAATACGAAAATAAGTTTAGCTTAAAATTGAATTATTTGATTTATTTTTGCAGGGAGTGCGGGAGAGCAACTGGAGATAGAGTGTGCCTTAAAAGTTTTCGTATTTGATGCAACCGGCTTGGCCCAAAGTGGTTGCCGGCCAACGTTTGTTGGCCAGTTTTGTCTGCGCTTTTGACTTTGAGCATAATTTAATCGGATATTTGTTGCTGCTCCAGCTTCCGTTTGCCAGTTTCACATTATTTCAGTTTTTCTCTACGCCGCTCCCCATCCAAGTTTTTCGGTATAGATTTTAACAGATTCCTTTTGACAAGCAAAATTAAATGGAACATTTTTGTAAATCAAATTTACGTTGCCTTTTTGTGGGCAGCACTTTTTGCAATGTACATGGTCCTGTCGTTTCTTTTAAATTTTTTCTGTTTTCCCGGTGCAAGTCAGGGCGTGCGGAGCAAAACAAAAGATTTTAATCATCTTAATTAGTTTACGGTTCTGATTTCACCGAAACGTAACAAAGTGAAAAAGAAAAATGCAGCAAAAACATGGAGGAAAGGTCAGGAAGGCAGACCGACCATGGATTACCTCTCTAAGTTATGGAATTAAATTTTAAGATGGTCTAATTTAAAATAATAAAATATATAAATGAATGATGAAATATCTAATTAAATAATCTATATATATTTTTTACCATAAATTATATTACTTAATAAAATTGCAATCACTTATTTTATCAATATTTAAGTTCTATACTTCAATTAATGATAATAAAAAGAGTGTTTCACCTTTGGTGACCACTCCTTAACCCCCGAGCCCTGTAGGGTATCGAGATCTGGAAAAGTAAGACTAACATCTCCAGCAGCCATTTGCTGGGATGAGAAATTGCTCTGGCAAACAACTTTGCACATGTTGCAGCAGCCAACTTGCAACTGTCTTTGCAGGCGTCTGTGCCTGTGTGAGTGCAACGTGTTTGTTAGCCAAATTGAATTTATGACCTGTGGCGTTACACTTCCACCGGGGCACACACACACACAGACGCATGAAGAGCCAGGCCGGGGGAACCCCCAGGTGATGGGCAATGGGCAAGGGGCTCTCAGCTGAGTCCTGCCGGGCGACATTGTTAAATTTTGCGTTCTAATAGCCAAAGTGTTGCACCTGACAGGTGAGACAGCCGGCAACGAGCCAGAATCAGAATGTGCCGTGTCACACTTGACCCCAAGCGGAGCTCGTTGACTCGCTTTTCTCCTCTATACTTTTATTTTCCCACCGCCCTTCAACTGCGCTTCAACTGTTCTAATATGCCAGCTTATTTGATGGAGTTCCTGCCATCCGTGGCGTAAACCCGAGGTCCCACAAATTGCTTGGCAAAAGAGGATTTATTATGTGTGTAGATTACAAACCGGCAGGCATTTCCAAACAAAATTGGGCCTTGTACACGGAGATCTGTTAACTATAACTAGAGAAAATTCCACACTATACACTTACATTATTACATTAATAGATCCCTTTTTTAACAACCTTTGCCTGGGCTTCAACTGCACTCGTTACAATTCAAGAGTTCCCAAACAAACGCAATAATTTTTCATTGCCTGTAATCACCACCTACCCGCACACACACCCACTCGGAAAATTCTTGGCCAGCTTCAATTAATTGAAGCCAACTTACTGCCGAAATGCAATCGACAATTTGCTGAAATCCCACGAGGGCCACCTTTAAGTGACTTCTGCACTTGGTTCGCCTACCAGTTCCGCACTTCCCTCGCCAAACAATGGCCCAGAGTCATCCCCCATATTGGAAGGTGTGGGAATTGGGTGTCAACTACTAAGTTGCCTGGTTGGGCATCGTCAATATGTTGTCCACAGCCAAAAAGTATCTATTGCCAGGGCTGTAAACGCACACCGCCTGCCTCAGAGCGTACCTTCCCTGTGCATAATTTCCGCAACTTGCTGGGAAATTCTGCATGGGGGTGGAGTGAGCTTGATGCTGGGGGAAAGCGCTAGGGGATGGGGTGTTAGTGACAGGTTAGTAGGAAAACTTATGCGCGGACCGAAGGCAGATGGAGATGCCATTTGTATGCATTTGCCTAACTGAGCCGGGCTCTGAGCACGTTCCCATACGTATGTACGGAAGCACTGAAAATTGCACATGACAAATTACTTATTTAATATCTAAGAATAAATAAATATGCACTTAAAATATATACAAATTAATAACACTCCTGTGCTCCTTATGGGAAAATATAAAAACGAAGACCTTTTAGTCATGATCAAAAGATGAATAGCAATGTTTCTCGCCGTGCACTGGCACTGGTGTATCCTTGTCTTGGCTACCGGCCCGGATCCTGTGGGGCCTTCGAGTGCGAGTCCTTGTCCTGACCCGACCCACTCAGGACCTTTACTCGTGCAGGAGCAATGTTTCGGGCTCATTGTTGATATCAACACAATTTAGTGTCTTATACATGCGACCCGAGTTGCTGCCACTGTGCCGAGCAGTTTCACATGCAACTAGGCAGAGCTTTAGCTAAATACCTGCCATTGCGCACCTGTCCCTCCCACGGCCGCCCGATGCCGCCCCCTTCCTAAGCAAACACACACGTGGGCGCATGGTCCATGCACCTGCATGGAAAACAAAATGAGTTGCATGTTGATTAAGTCACCTGTACACACTTTTGCACAAGCAAACAGTACCGTCTGCTGCTCCCACGCAGGATGGAGGTCGGGATGGGGCTGGGCTTGGGGGCAGCACACGTTGAGAGCTTTCTGGCTTTAGCAGGAAGTTGTTGCTCTTTATGCAGCATCTGTAGCAGTTGTTGCTGCTGCTGCTGCTGCTGCTGCTGCTGCTCCTGCAGCCTCCTAAAAATTGCTTCATTAAGTGTTTCTTGTTGGCCTCTCGGCAGCTGTGTATTAGTAACGCTTTTATGCTAATGTCCTTCGAACAGGAGAAGGCCACAAAAACCGAAGACTGGCAACGCACTATACAGGTGGAGAAATATTTGTTTTGTGCACAGACAGAACCTGAAGTCAGCATTAGGTGTTAATATATCAGTTTTTGAATATTTAACAAGATCTTGTTTAACTTCCAGAGCATTAAGTTGCTCGTAGATGTCTGCAATACATTCATAACCATAAAGGAAGCTAACTCGAAGCCGAAGTTTGTTCATTATAAAAATCGATCATAACTAGGGCAAAAATGCATTAATTTCCAGCAAGGAAAGCTTTTCTGTGCATTGCATTCCATTGCCAGCCTCTGACTAAAATTTAAATATCGAGCAAGCCTACAAACAATGTTGACATTATATCTGTAGTATGAATGAAGCGATAAATAATTTGGTTATAAAATGCCACATAAGAACAAAATTAGCTCCATAAAATATTATAATAATTAAACCTAAAGAGTAGTAGCAAATATAAAAGGAAATGATTAGTAAAAATCAAACCCGAAATTAGTTTTAGCTTCCTTTTACACTAAAATATCCTCTGTGTATGTCAGATTTAAGCAAGGATATCATATTCTGAAAGAATTTCTTAGCAAAGACGTGCGACTGGGACAGTTTCTTGTTTGGTTTAGTTGAATATTTGCGATAGCTCTGCCTGCGAATTGCAGTTTATCCTTCCTCTCTATATGAATATTTTAATTAGCTTCATAAAACACACACGATCGAGTTAGTTGAAAAAAACGTTGCAATAAAACTACAAGAACTGTATAAATATGGCTTAACATAGTTCAGGACTACTCCTCTTCTTAATTTCATTTTTTTTTCGAGCTGTCTCACCAGCCTTATTCACAGGCCTTTTGACAGTTATCCCAAGATTTACAAGGCCCTAAATCTCAGATTTGCCTCCCTTTCCCCTCTCTCTCAGCCTCAGCTTGACGTTTAATTTATTTTTGCACTATTTTTCAATTATTTAATTTCCTTTGCAAACGCAAACACACACCGCAGCTAGGCAGTAAATGAAATGTAAATTGAAAACTCTGCATCTGCTCGGCAATCAGGATAAGAAAGAAAGAACAACGAAGACTCTGCTAGCAACTCTTTGTTAAGCTCAAATTTCGTTCTGGTTTTTCACATTTTGCCAGGATGGCACTTAAAATGTTTTTCTTGTGTTCAGGCATTATAAAAAGATATTGACTGGAACGTATTGTATGTTTTTGGCAGCATTTTTGTTAATTCGCTTACCTACTTTAGCTTAAGAAGTTTTGTAGTGCTTTTAAAACTCAATAAAGAGGCTAGCTTAGCCCTGTAATTAATTTATAGGGGCAAGCTGGCATGTTAATTGTGTTTCGGGCTTTTTGCACCACCTCCTTCCCTCTCCATTTCCCTTTCCGGCTTGACTCTCTCCTGCCGCCGGTGCTGCTTCTAAGTGTCTCAATTTGAGCAGCCACACAGTTTCAATTAGGCGCAGTGCACATTGCCTTGACGATTACTTCACAGCTCCTCAACCCCGACCTCCTGAAACCCAGGAGCCCTTACCCATTCCCACATATTTGCGTATGCAAATTTTTCAAGCTATTTGCTGTGGAATTATGCCAGTCGCTGTCGACGCGCATACGCGGCTAATAAAATACGCAGCAAACTACGCGATGCCTGAGTGATGAGGCAGCCAAGCGTTTGCCATAATTTATGTTGCGGTAAACCCGCAGCCGCCCGGCTCGCTTTTCCGCCCGATTTTCCGCCCAACCTGACCCGCTTTACCTTTTCAGCGCCCTTGGCCCGTCGGCTGCGGGGCTGTTTATATTGCTTATTTAATATGTGCACGGCTGCCTGGATCAGCGGCAGCGCCAGCAGCCCCAACAATGGGGTTTCATTGAGTTATGCCGCTCATTTGGAGCGTCAGCAGTCGGCTGTACAGCCCCGGTCGTAGTCGCAGCCATAACAATGAGCTCATTTCCCCCGATTTCACCGCTATCCCGGCCAGCCCTTCCCCTTAAATAGTGGCGCGTGTCAATTTAGCGCTTGGATGTGACATACTGCCATCCCAGGAGCAGCTGCTCGGCTTCGAGGTAATATTAGTTTTCGTGGTTTACCTGATTTTTCATTATCGCCGAATGGTTGGAGATATTATCCAAGGGTGAACTGAGTTGGTAGAAAACATCGAAAGGAATCTGTACTTCATAGTTCATAGTTTTTTATCATCAAACAATACAAGAAGTCCTCGGAAATGTCTCATATTCATATTCTTCGGACATATCTCCTATATATTTTGAGGGAAATAAATTTAAAGGAGCAAAGTTTATTGAAATTATTGACATATGCAGCGACAACCACCTTTGAATGCGTGAGGAAGCACACCTTGCAGAGCCATAAGCGTGTTTTTATGTGTTGATTTGTGTAGATTTTTTAGCCAAAGTTTCCAACTACTTTTGTCCGGTTCTATCAATGGCTGCTCCTTATCAAACATTCACAGACCATGGGTGAGTTTCTATGGCAACCGAAGACGCTTGAAAGAGTTTGAAACATTGCGTAGAGACTGTGAAAAATGGTTAGTGGTTAGTATTATAAGAAAATATAATATTTTTATTAATATTATCATTTTTATTTATGTTGAAAAAATATTATTTTCAACTTTAATTGAAATATTTTGGTAAAATACTATTTTCTAAGTGCTATGGTGTTCTTCCTGCACCGTATGACTTGGCAAAACGCAGCCTAACTGGCGGCCAAGCGACATTTGCCAAGCTCAGTTCACTTGGGTTCAGTAAGGTCGGTTCGAGTTCGGACTTACTTCATTTTTCATTCAAAGCGCAACAGCAACAGACGCAGTCTGCAGCAATGCAGCTGCTCTTCCTTGAATCCCTATACATTTTAATACTCTTCCCCGGGCTGGGAAGATAGTCCTATTAACAATTATTACAAAATAGTTCCAAGCTCTTAGAACTATAGTTATTTCTCATAAGTGAAATATGTATTGCAGTATTGTTGGCAACATAAACCCCACTTTAATGTTCACATTAATTTCCCCTGCAAAAATCTATCAAAGGAAGGGAATTCAATTCTTCGGCCTGTCTTCGGACGGTCCTTTCTTCTTATTTCGCTGCATCCTAGTCTTCCCTCCCCTCGGTGCCTTTTGTGGCGGTGCTGCTTTTCATATAACAACAATATTTTATGCTCAGCTGTCTGGCTTTTTATGCATTTGCCCGGCTGCCTATGTGAAAAATTACAAAAAGCCAGCAAGTAGTGGCCAAGTGGCAAGAGGGAGGGTCAGAGTGCTCAGGAGAGGCCTGGGAAAATCGGGGACCGGCAGAAGGAAAAGTGGGAAAAGTGGCCGCAGCCACAGAGACGGCGTCTAGGGCCAAGTGTTTGCCATGCACTTGACTGTGTTATTTTTGCCTCACGACGCATAAATCAACCTGCTGCAAGCACACACAGTCCCGCGCCCAAGGAGCGGATACATCCGTGCCCATGGACGAGGGGCAGCCTTCCAACAGGAGATCGGGATAACTATTAAAGCGAGCGGTGACCCTTAAAGATGAGGCCGCAATCGGATGCGACAAATTTTATTGAGCATCTGCTCAATGATGCACCTCAAAATGGCACACACAGACTGAGCACACACGGAGAGCATTCTTTCCTAAGAATAGATTTTAAAGTTCACCACTTAATTGTACACTTATAGCTCTTCTATGAACATATAAGCCCCTGAGGATAGAAACCGCTGAAAACATTAAGAAAATTATATAAATTAATCAATGGCCTCATATCTCAACTTTACTTTTTCAAAGTCACCGCCCTCATTTGTTACCCTTGACATACCACTTTAATCAGGAGATCTCTGTCTGCCTGGAACTAAACTGAATACACTTCCGGAAGGAGCAACATTTGAAGTCCAGTCAGTTCTCAACAATGTTCAACTGGGTCCGTTTGCTGCTTCGGTCTGGCTACTATTTTGGCCAGGCTATTGGAGTTGGTAACTTTGAAATCGACTGGCGGACAGGACGCGTATTCACAAGCACTAGGAGTACCCTCTATGCTGCGGCAAACAACTTCACTTTTGTGGTCTTAATTGCATTGCAGTTTACCGGGGGACCAAAATTCTTTTCAGTTTTCGGAGGAACAACCAAGATGTATGCATATGTTGAAAGCTGTGTCACCATACTGTGGAGCTCTGCGGGTTGGCTAAAATATGTTCAGGATCATTTTCATAATAACTGATTTCACACACAAACTTCAGTACTCTTGAAAAGTCTTGAATCGATAATTAGGACACGTTTAACTTACTTTTTAATGTTTTAGGACTCGTCATTTTGCTCAACCAATGGCGCCACCAGTCCCAGCTTATGATCCTGGCCAGAAGTGCTATCCAACTTTGTCGGGTCCGGCCTCGAATTATGAGAATATCCCGCTGGAGGATTCTATTCAAGTTCATCAACAGTATTCTGGCCTATATTTTCCCATTTTTTTTCGCCTTGAGTACCATCGAAGTTACGAATTTAAGGGACTTATCTGGATTTGTCCAGAAGATTTGGATCTCTGCCATCGTCATTCTGGCCATAGCGCAGTATTTCCTAATGATGGTGTGCGTTTGGGCACACTATATCCTCCTCAACAAAGAGCTTCACCAGGTGGTCGAGGCAAGCAGGAAGCTGAGCTGCGATCTCTCGCGGAAAGGAGCCTTCATGACCAAGTGTTGCTCCCTAGCTGATCAGCTGGAGGATATAGCAAAACTCCAGAGCCGATTGCAGTCAATTGTAGACAAGTTGGATGCGGTATTTGGAATACCGAAGTTTGTTGTGTACTGCTGTTATTACGCAGCCTCAGTGGTCACCATTTACACAACCTACAACACCTTCAAGCAAAACCTGGGAATGAACCTGAGAGATATTATCTTCTTCTATTCGTGGAGTTTCTTCTATTGCATGGATGGCATCCAAAACCTCTTTATGGATCTTCATGTGCAAGACGAACACCAGGAGATGATTCGACTATTGGGTGAGAGAACTTTGTTTGCCTCTGACTTGGACGTTCGCCTGGAGGAGTCCGTGAGTTATTCGGGGATTATTTGTCTTACTATTTAAATACTTATAACACTCATCATTTCAGTTCGAGAGCCTCCAGCTACAGCTGATTCGAAACCCTCTAAAGATGGATGTACTCCAACTCTTTACCATAAATCGCTTCTCAACGTGGGCCATGTTTGCATCTATTTTATTGCATTCAATATGTCTAGTGCAGTATGATCTGGAAAACTTTTCAAGGAATTAATGCGGGCTTTGGGTATAAACAGATCTTTTCTAAAAACATATATATTCCGAGTTGGTGGAAATACTTTTTCAATTTGTTATTGTAATAATTAAATAAACGGGTTTTGAGCACTATTATATAATCTTAAAAGAGCAAATCATTAATTTGCATGCAGCTCTCGGCTTTTGCAAGATCGTTGCGATTTCAAAAGCGTCATTTATTACCCTTGGCTTTCAGTTTAATCAGCTTAATCTAGCTAAAATAACTCAATTAATTATATTCCGTGAACTTTACTGGTACAAGAGCCCCGTCAGTTTTTAAAAAATGCTCGACTGGGTCAGTTCGCTGCATTGGGCCATCTACTATTATGGCCACATTATTGGGTCCAGGAACTTCGAAGTGGACTGCCGGACGGGACGCGTGTTCACAACCACTCGGAGCACACTCTATGCCTTGGCAAACAACGTCATCATAGTGATGCTTTGCGGCTTAAAGCTGGTCGAGAAGGCGACTTTTACTGTAACTTACGGAGGGGCACATAAGCTACAAGTGTATGCTGAATTCACTTTGACAATACTGAGGATCACTGCAGGTTGTTTGACATATTACTTGGTATTTTTTTATGAAATTTCTAACTAAAGTAAATATTATTTAAAAAATGTACAAGGCCTTACGATTCTGCTCAACCAATGGCGATTCCAGTCCCAACTAATGCTCCTTGTCAAGGACATACTCCGCCTTTATCTGGCCAGCCCTCAGTTGATACGAAAGTCTCGCTGGCGGATTATTTCAATGTTTTTTTTCGGTATTGTGCTCGATTCTGCCCAAGTGGCATTCGCACTGCGGACCACCAGCAATGCGGATACAAATACTTTCCTGGGGATAGTTCTCCAGTTTTGGCTGTCGGCTATCCTCAATCTGTCCTTGGTGTACCATTATCTGGTGATGATGTGCATTCGGGGGCAGTATAACCTGCTCAACGCGGAGCTGAGGCTGGTCATCGAGGAAAGCAAGAGCCTGAGCTGCCATCCCTCGCGAAAGGGAGCCTTCATGACCAGGTGTTGCGCCCTCGCTGATCAGTTGGATGAAATAGCCCTGAACCAGGACCATCTGCAGTCGATTGTGACCAAATTGGATGGGGTATTTGGAGTAAAAGGCCTTATGGTGTTCTCCGGTTATTACGTATCCGCGGTGGCCAGCACTTACAAAGTCTACAGAATCTTCAGGGAGGATCCCAATGACCTGGAGACGAACATCAGAGATCTTATCTTATCCCTTGCATGGAGCTCCTTCTTCCACGTGGCTGCCATCCTCAATCTCTTCATGACCCTCAACATACAAGACAGTCACAAGGAGATGATTCGTTTGTTGGAGGAACGAACCTTGTTTGCCCCTGGCTTGGATGTACGCCTGGAGCAGTCCGTAAGTAACTTATTGCTATTTGTATCTATGTAATTAGTTTATAGAATTTTATTTGTCCTGTTAGTTTGAAATCTTCCAGTTGCAGCTCATACGAAACCCTTTAAAGATGGATGTCTTCAAGCTGTTTTCTGTTAGTCGCCAGTCGATGTGGGCCTTTGCTGGATCTATTTTATTACATTTCATATCCCTTATTCAATATGACATAGAACATTTTTTAAAATAATACGCAAAGAAATATTAAGCAAATTATTTTCCTTCATTCTTAGA
>JAEIIO010008999.1:0-14245 GCA_018874655.1 Drosophila diplacantha | reverse complement strand
TTTATAAGTTTCATTCTTATTAACTTATTCAATTTGGTTTACATTCCAATTCTCCAGGCCGCGAGCTGTCGGATATACGTTCCTCCACTTAAGCCCGTGCTGGACTCGTCCCTCTCCGCTAGAATCCTAATTTTCAGCTACCTCAAAGCCGGGGCCAGCTCCTTTATATCGAATTTTAAAGGCAGCGCGCTTATAAGAAGTAACGAGAACGGCAGCAGGAACAAATGACTGTGTCTGAGGGGGTTGCAGATGGAGATGGAGGCGGGGGTCTGGCCACACGAATGGAACGGGATTGTACACACATAGGTGGGCGAGGGGCGGCTGATGGACGGACAGCACACAAAACAAAACACTTGGCAGAAACGCCAGGAAGGCCACCAGAACGGGGCTGACAGAGTGACCTGCAGCACTGTTTGGGACTGGGAGTGGGACTGGGACTGGGAAAGGGAAAGGGGCCACGGCAAAGGGCAACTGCATGGCAAACGGGAGCTGGCCAAGTGGCAACCCCTTCGCTACCCTCAAGTGGTCAAAAGTGGCGCCGGAGCGCAAATGGCAAAAGCCAAAATGATGAAAGTGCTGGGCTCCCCCATGCCATCGCCCGTCGTTCCAGCACCCTCGATGTTGTCGTCGTCGATGTGGAGCGCACATCAAAGGTGCAACCTGGGCTGCAGGGCTGTGGATTGGCACTCGAAGGGCTTGGGTCACTGCGTGGGGCATGGTGGTAGGTTAGAGGTGGCGGGTGGCGGCTGGAGTGCAGCTCCTGGTGTGCCACTTTGCATAAATGACGGGGGCAGGGCTGCAGAGCAGAAATGAAAATAATAAACTAGGAATACGCATGTGGCGGGGGACGGCGCACGATCGATGGACGTGGCTCCTTCCGTGACCTTTGTGTGCCTTTTAATGTGGTTTTCCCGGGGAAGACACCCCTGCAATTTGCAATTAATCAGCAAACAGGCAAACAGTGCTCCGGCTGCATTAACTCCGACCAAGACGCAGACAGACAGATACTGTTGCACTTGCATACTTTCCGGTGCGACGCATTGATAGAAACCCAATGGCAGCGGGCCCATAAATTAACTGGAGCCAAGGTCCGAAAGGGTTAATACTGTAAAGTATTTTAATAGCCACCCTATCAAGCGGACAGTGTGGGGGCTTTAATTTATTTCACATTCGCCAGCTCCCAACTTCAATCCTACAGCAAACTGCATTAGAGCCAGCCCAATGAATAATGAAAGTGTGGCAGGATGGGAATGGATATGTGCAGCTTTAAGCAAGTCTTGGCAGAGACCCTTCGGAGTCGTAAAATGAATTTTAAGCGAAACACGAATTGCGGCAAAACTCCGTTCGAAGGGAGTATAATTCAAAAAAATAATAAATGACAATTTTATGGGGTGGGTCCTCCTCTGCCAGCAGGCTCCGTCTGGCCGCCCCGTAGGTGTTGTCTACTTATATGAGGATACCACCCCAAATCCACTGCCAGCTCCGGCCCCACTTCCATCTTCGTCTGAGGAGCCGGCCCGAGCCCATGTGTGGAATCTTGTTGCCAAAAGGCAAGCCGAGAAAATAAGTCATTAAAATGCGGATTACCAAGAGCGTAGAAGTGGATTTTGCATGTTATTTGCGCGGTGCGGTGCAGACTTTAGACTCTGTTAGGTTGGTATTCGGTGGGTCCCGTCTCTGGGGCTCACCCAGCTGACTGACAGAGGCCCCGGCAGGGACAGGAACAACGAACGGATCCGCTAAGCCCTCTGTCTCTGGCCTCGCATCTGGCTCCCGCTCTGACAGCCATTCGGAGGGAGATTGCGACTCGGATTGGAGTGGAGGTAGAGTGGAAGTTGGAGTTGTAGTCGGAGGCGGAGGTGGAGTAGGACTAAGGCAAGCGGACGCTGTACAAAGTAGTCTCTCCGGCAGAGAGACAAGCGAAGCATTTATTAATGATCCTTCTTAGGATTTTGCGTGGCAAGTCGACATAATTCACCGCGCCCATAAAGTGGCTAAGTTCTGAGCAGATATACCATACATAGATGCTTTGTGAGTGGGGAAAGTGATCTGTAGAAGGTACAAACCCATATTACAGTCCCTCACATGGGTTTTGCGTGGCTCCCTATCGAACCATATAATAAGCACTTCATAATTCTCCATTTAAGTCGCACAAACAGCCGACGTCGAACCCTCGTTACCCAGAGTGGACCGAGTCATAGCTCAGCTCGCCAGCAATCCGAAGAAGGCCTTTAAATGCCAATTAATTTTGGGGCGCTGCAAACTGTCACGCTCCTGCTGTCCCAGCGGATTCCCGCGATAAATTCCGAGAATATTCGAGACACACTTCCCAGCACCTCGCTGAGATTGTTTTTATGTGGATTATTTTTGCATGGCTGTGTCTCAGCTTTGGCATCGCATTTCTTTGATTTTAATTTTTAATATCAAAAAGGTAATATAAAACAGAGAACCGCCGCTGGTCAGAGGTTTGTTAGGGGTTTTGTTTACGATCTTTTAAGCCTGGTTTATGACGCCGACTCGATCGATTCATCCGCGAAATTTGTATTTTTATTTGACACAGAATTAGCAATTAATTTCCTGACAAGGCCCAGACCTGGATCCGAGGCCGCGAAGGCGGGCCCATGGATGACTCAGCCCAAGCTCGTGTATGGGAATTTCAGGCAGAATGTGAGTGCACAGCCTCTGTCAGGTGCTCTTCACCGACAGCCGGATGGGTCAAGCATCCCAAGGGAAAGTCAGTATCAACTACAATTTGCGATTCCTCGCTTGCACTTCATAAATATAGGGAATCATGTAGGTTAATCTGGATATGACAGCTAATTTTTATGGCGTCCACAGTGCCACTGTGCGGCTTGTTCAGCCGGAGACTCTCTTCCCCCAGCTTTCAGCACGGGGCCTAATCCCCATTTAACATGCATACGCAAATGTGTCGCGCCCTAAAGACGCCATAAATTTTCATTTTCAATAAAAATAACGAGGAAATGTATAATTTTTCTTCTTGCCAGTGCAAGTGCGTAGAACAAAGCCAGCCGGTTCCGTCCGGGGGAACTGGGCACGGGAAGGGGAGGAAAGGGAAGGGAGTCGTGAAATGCGTTCAATAAATTTTGCAGTCAAATCCGCAACAGTGTCCAGGAGGCCGAGGGAGAATCTGGGGCCCTGAGTACGCAACCGGCGACAGTTATTCGCGCATTATTTTTTGCCAGCGCTTTGCGATTTTAATGCGAATACATTTCCACATAAGCGATTTTTCACGTAAATCAAAAGCCGGCTCGATGATGGGACTGGGATTGGGATGGGACCGGGCTGGGGCCATGGCGGCTCCCGGGTCCCGCCGGCGGCATGTGTCGCATGTGGCCACTCCTCCGTCCACCCCGCAGGCAGCCAAAAGATTAATTCATTCGCTTTTTGCTCGAGTGCAAATTACAAAATTACTTCATTTCCTTTAGGCATTTCTCAATTTCTGCTGAACTCCAACAGTCGCCAGGCTTCCCCGCTGCCTGCCGGATAGACGCCTTTGTTTTCACGTGAATTTAAATTTATAAATATTTAAGTATTATGATAGACGAGATGGGACAGCTGCTCGTCTCGACTGCAGGCTGCTGGGCAAACAGAATCGAGAACCAGACCTAGACCCAGGCCGAGGCCCAGGCCAGGCCCGGGCACAGACAGAACCACAGGCATAGCCATAGGTGAGTACAGCCACAGCTACAGTCGGCTGTAGTCGAGGCCAGACACAGCCGAGCCTCAGCCTCGGCCTCGGCATGATAAAAATGAATCTTTGATGTCATTTGGGTTTTTGTATGGAAATTTGTTTTAATGAAAAAAGGGCACAGCAACTACGGCGGTCTGTGTGCTGCTTTTGTTAATGAAATTTGTTTGGGCCACGACGGCGGTGCTGCGGAGGGGCACTGGAGTACTGCAGAGATCCCTTTATTTGCCAAAAATATTAAATGCTTTAATAAAACATGATACTGCCGTGGGGAGAAAAGTTGTTAGCGGTCTGGCACAGACACCACGGACACCCTTGGCCGCCCAGCGCGAGAAGGTCTGAAAAGTTTGGCCAAAAGTTGACTCTAAATGATTGTTCAATTAAATATCCAACACCCTGGCTATTGCTTCACTCGAATCTCAACCAATGAACTTCAAAATAATGCCCGGCCGGAATGGGGATTCCTCTAATAGGCACATCAATCAGTTAGGAGTACCCATAAAACACCGGAGCCCAAGTGAAAATAAAACATATATGCAAGTGGGGGAGTTGGGGATGGATCAATCCCGCGTTTCTTTCCTTTTGAAGTGCCAGCCACAAGCCACACGGCAGTGCATATGTGGAGAGAACGTCTGCGCGACTACAAGATACAAGATATAAAGATCTCCACTCGTCAGCGGCATAGTCCCGCGCTTAATTGTTAAGACAAATCATACGCTAATGGCCATAAAGCGAAGTGAGCGCTGCACCGCACATCCATGCGATGCGCGAACGCGAAACGTGTGCGCCGTAAAAAGCAATTCCAGAGCCTCATTCCCGCTAAAGACCCCATCCGCCACAGTTTCCAGCCTTCACTCGGTGCAGCAGCCCACTCCGGTCTCTGGAGCACACATTAAAAATTAAATAAACAATTTGCTGCAGTTTCATTGGAAAATGTGTGATTAAATGCGGTTCGTTTTGAGAAGTTTGCCCTGCTTTTATGGCCTTCTGCCCCTCAAAAACTTGTACTTTGTCTTAGTACTTTTCCTGCTTGTTTTCCCAGATGAAAATTGTGTATTTGGGATGCTTTTCAGGTCGGTTTTGGGCCATCAATTTTATTGCAAGCGGATGTGTTATGGGCTCCCAGTATGCCGCTTGACTGCATCGGCCTCTGTCCGGAAAAGGGGCGGGCAGGGAGGGGGCCGAGGCATCCACCCACTTAGCACCTCCACTTATTTTTGGCATGACTTTCCCAAGCAATTTCCCCCCACACTTTAAATCTTTAAATTAATACCCAACCACAATTTAAGCAAATCATCTTGTCAATGGCCGCTATTAATTGGCTGAGTGCAGAGAAATCGTGGCCGCAGGATACGATTTTCCAATGGCATCTCCCCGATCTAGGAATCCAGCGAAATCAAAGTTAATGCAAGTGCCAATCGACAGGCTCCACTCCCTCCCCCAGCCTGTCAATCAGCCCGGGCTTGAGTTGGAGTGCAACCCGTTTTAGGTCTCTCCCTCCTCTCTAAAGTCGTAACTCTCGGAAATTCGTTTCCGCATTTGGTCCTGAAAGTGGCAGAGAGTCCCCTGGTGCGTTACCAATTTTAAAGTTGGCATTCCTGGCCCAGGCCGCCCTTTGCTGCAATTACCAAACCACACAACAGTCGTTCAATGGCAGAATAAAAACGGCTTAAAAATAGACAAGGGAACAAGACAGAACGCTCTACGGTGGATGGATGGGAGGGAAGGGCGAGCAGGGACGGGAAATTGTCGAATGCTGTTGCAGCTACCTCATCCCTATCCCCATTCCCCAGCCCCGCCTCCAACGCCTCCTGGCTGTTGGCTGGCTGGCTGGCTTCAATTTCGAGACAATCGCAAATTGACAATCAAAGTCTTCAAAGACAGTGAAAACTGCTGCGGCGAACAACAGCCGAAAAGCATCTGAAAAGAGCCAGCCCGGCATCTTTCCATTCGACGTGCACATGTGTCTGCGTCGCAAAAGCATTTGATTTAAATTGAGTTTGCGAAATTTCGTTGATTTGATTGAAGCAACTAAACTTGCACCGAGCGGAACCAACTACGAAGCAAGCCGGCATTGCGGGAATGGGACAAGTCTTGGGGACTCGGATCGTATACATAGGTGCCTGGTGGTCCCTGTTAAGGGATCCTATTGAGTGCTAAGGCAAAAATCTTTATCCTTTAAGTAATCAATAACACACATCAATATCAATACATTTAAAAGAACATTTTAACCTGGCCACTACTACTCTGAAAACGGAGACTTGCTTATAACCATAAGTAAATTTCAGGCATTACTTAATAGTTTGTTGCCGTCACTCAAGAATTAAATATTGCAATCTATACATACCTATACATATACATACCTTTCCTTCTACTGCTGTACTATTCAACCCATCAATTTCTCCCGCTTACTCCTTGAAATGAGGCAAAGGAAAATGTATATAACTTGGCCAGCCCTTAAGGACCTCCCCACTTTTCATTCCGTAATGTACATGCTAATCTACTGCTTCTCCAGATAGACAAAAGGGGAGTTCTTTAAGACCAACTCGAGCTGCTCTGGAGTTGTCCGAACAGCAATTTTGTCACCTCGATGAGAGGACCGCGTCATATCATCGCTATTATCGTTTTATTGTCATCCAGATTGGAGTCAAAGGAGCTGAGCCGGAGCTCGTGGGCAATCTGGCACCCACATGCTGCGCCACTCCACCGAAGCAAACGACGCGGCGAGTGGCTCATTAAGTCGTAAAAACGCTTTAATCGCCGCCGTCGCCGTCTCCGTCTCCATCTCTATCTGCAGCCTTCTTGGGGCAAGGCTCGCTTGCGAATCCATAAAGAGTTAATAAAAAACACAAAATCACGGCGTTCTCCGACAACGGCTGTAAAAATAAAGAAATTTATATGCGTAACTTCTACTTCCACCTCAAATCCCGACCCGGTTCCTCCCTCGCAGAGTGTGTCAGTGCTCTGGTTTTATATTTAAAGCCTTCGGAGACTCTTCATTGCCCATTGAATACGAAGAACACATCCGCCACTTGTCCGTTGTCTGTGTGTAATATGAAATGTCTCATTATCATTTGTCGGTTTGTTTATTTTCGGATATCGTAGGGAGGAGGGAGACCCCCGACTGGCCGGATTCTGCAGGACGGGTCGGGGCCACACACAACAACGACAGACCAGCGTGTCCCAACGAAACTGTGTTGAACATATACCCTGCCATTTAATAGCTGTTAACATAAACTTGAACTGTCGACAAGCCAAGAAAAACTTCCACATCAGAAACCGATTTAAAGCCCGCGAGAAGAGAGGCTGCCCCGCTCCACAACCAACAAAACCTTCCAGATTCAGTTTCCATTTCAATCCGCCTATATAAATTATTGTGACACGAAATCATTTCGGCTGGCACGCCCCGAAGGGCGATCTTTAGGCTGAGGAATCGTTCGACTTAGTCCTGGAATGCTGCTCTCATGCTCTTTGCATGCCCATGTCCCAAGGTGCGTTGTGCTTACCTTTCCTGTGCGGATTTGACTTTTGCTGGCTCTGCTCCCCACTCCTACCCGGCTGCCAGTTGGTGTTGTCTGGACTCGTCGTCTAGACTCTTGGCATCCACTTCGAGGATTCTGCCAAAAATGTAATTTTTATTGTTTTCTGCGCGTTTCTTGGGTTCAATGAAAGTGTCCCGCGAACTTCTGAAAGCAATCCAAGCTTCTCTAAGCTGGAGGAATGTTCATATCGCGGGGAATTTCATGTGCAGAGTTGCTGCAGCTTAGAAAGACCCCTCCAAGAGAGTTCAATTCATTCCGGTAACGATTTTGGTCAAGAGCTGCGGCTAGGCATCACCTCCTCGGCCGGTGCTCCGAAGCGCGCCCATCTAATCGCTACCTAGGCAGACACACACACATGTTCCAGTGGGGCACCCAGGCAATCAACTGACGACCCCAGAACCCATTCCCATCTCTGCCCACACTCGACGACCGGTTCGAGGCCACGACTTCGAGCCTGGGCAAGTGGAGGCAGGCATACAGCGAAGAGTCTCCGGTACCTGGATGAGAACCAGAGGAGATGGCCGCAGAATAAAGATCTCATCAAGTGCAACATGCATCGTGCGTTTGCAAACGTCCCGCAGCCTCTCCTTCGCGGGTTATTTGTGTTGTCCTTTCGGACTTATCTGCGGCCTTTAATTTATTAATATTCCTCTCGGTGCCCCGTCCACCATGCATCCCTCGCTCCACGATCCCTGGCTGGATACATTTTTCAATTTGCGATCTTTGAACCGCAGACAATGAATTCTTTATAGCTTAACCTTGCCTGCCACTTGGGGCGAGTAGCAGCCCCACTCCTCTGGCCCTTCTGAAACTCTTTGGCGAAGGTGAATGGGCATCGCAGAGGTGCCTTCAGAATGTGGAGGATCCGTCTTATACGTCTGCGATTTCCTGTTCATAATAACGGTTCGCTGGAGGCACTCGTCGCAGCTGATCTGCGCATCTTTCTAGGCACAGTTTGCCACTGACGACCCATTTTGAGCGATGTTTATTGAAATTGAATCTGATAGCCGCCAGAGTAAGCATTGCCAAACACGAACTGGCAATGAACTTCTACCCGCCAAATGATAATGAACATTTTCGGGGCTCATTGAGTGACTTTTCAAGCCAGAATGAAAAGCTAAAGTCGCACGAGAGACTTCCAAAAAAGTAAGCGCGAAAAAAGGCACAAATCTTCCCATAGCATTGAGAAGCGATGGTCAACGCGATCACGATGCTGAATGGAGCTCTAAATTTATTGATCATGATTACTGGAACGCCGCACAAGTCGTGGAGAGCAAAAGGAAGATGCCCCAGCTCCCTATACAGAGTCAGCCCGGAGGCCTTTGGACGCATCAGAACGCATCTTCCCCTGCGTGCTTACTATATACATATATATATATAGATATATATTATTAATTGTTCATATGTATGCACAGGAGAAATTGTAATCAAAATCCTTATAATATTTAAAGGACTCCTTGGAAAATATAAATATATTGTTACGTTAATATTGGAACCCAACTCAGACTCCTATTTAAGGCGTTTTACTTCACAAACATTACAATTTTGGCCTTTTTAAGTATTTCGGTATAAGAAAAACCACCATGAAAGCAAATACCTTGAATAATTAGAGGAATGGGAGATAATTTGTATTCGTTGTTTATGTAACTTAAAGTTATCCTTTTTCCGACCGAAAGGTTCCACTAAGTCTGCTCTTGCAGCGGTCAGGCGGACGTACGATGCTTGCCCTCTGATTCAGTTGAATGGAAATCGGAAATTTATAAACAAATGTGGCCTTTTGTTGATAAGTCAATGTGAAGTGCAGCCTCAGCATGTGGTTGCCCGACTCCCAGGTTCCAGCATAATTTTTCCGCGTTTGCTGCACATGCGTTAGAGCTCGGGTTGGGACCACCGTCGCAGTAACTATTTTAAAGTAAATCCTAGTTGACAATCGCAGGAAGTATTGTAGGCCCCAATAATTTCCGGAACTGCCGAATGGACGAGTGGGAGCACTCTCGGCTGACTCACTCGCCGTCACTAGCCACATCAAAGCGAGTCGTCAACTGCTTTACGACCTTTCCTCGAACAATCCCAGCCATCGGCAACTAAGCGGCGACAGTCCAAATATTTACGTTCGAAAATATCTCCAACAGCAGAGCATTTAATGGATTATTAGACGACTGGCCGGACAAAAGCGGCTTTTGTTGCGTTTAGCCCCATTTGAATCGAAACTGTTTTTTAATTCCGAGGCATAAAGCGGCAGGGGAGATCTGTGTTTATGAGTAATCTCTTCGGACAGTCGTCCGACAGACCGACAGGCCAATAATGAACTCTTTACATCATCTGCGCTGTTTATTCAGCAATAAACATCCGAACCTTGGCACTTGGAGCGTCAATCGGGGACTTGCCGGGGTGACAAAGCCCTGTCCGGGGATTGACACTTTTCCGACCGTATGCTAATCTGGCTAGCGGTCTGGGGAAAATCAATCAATGCCCATGGAGGCATCAAAAGCAGCTCTATAGAGGCGAGAAGTTGTGTAATCTGATAGGGCTTAGCGGCTGAAAGACAGCCGGGCTCCATTGCGTAATCGGGAAATAATGGAGTCGGAAACGAAAGTGACGGACGCCGAGGTGGGAAGTTAGCCAAGTTATGCCAAGCCGGCTGTCTTTCCTCTTCTACCCGGGCATCCTTGGCATAATCTCATCACCGTCGTCAGCTTCATCAGCCCCACCTGAGTGTGTGGCCGTCCCATGTCATCATCATAACGCTTGCTACGCTCTCCTGCTCCTGCTCCTGCTAATGAACGCCACAGACAGTTTTACGTCTCGCCCTGCTGCGCCGTCCAGCTGCAGCTCCAAGTCCATCCGACTCCCACTCTGTCCAACCGTTTGGCAATTGGATTGCGGTCCAGGCTGCCAACTCAACTCTACGGTCTCAACTTTGCGACTGCGACAACTGCGCAATGCGAAATGCGAAATGCGAAAAATCCCCAACAACCGACACCTCCAGCCTGAGACAGACAAGGACTTTTATGCAGGGGAGGCGGCCACGTCCAAAAACAAAAGTCAGCGTATAATGAGATTAAAACTTGAACTTTCGGCAAGCCCAGAAAAGTTTCGACAGCCAGGAGCCAGGAGCGAGTATCCAGCCGAATCCGAAGCAGCAGGTAAATCATTTTACGCACCCGCAATCGAAAATGAACTCGGCAACTTTTGCAATATGGCTGTGCCGCCTGAGTTACGGATCCCGACAGGCCACCCATCCGCCCTCCGCAGTCAATGCATTCGTTTCTCATTATTGACATTTGGTAAAAAATGCAAGCAAAGTTTCTATTAACATGTTTTCTTATAACTTTTTGTTAGCGTGAAACTCATAAATACCCTCACCTGCTTGGGGTATGTGAAGTTACGTCTCCATTTCGCGGAATCATTTTTTTAAAGCAACTCAGCCTTATCATACCATATAAAAATGTATACACTTTTCCATCGGTTCATAATAAATTGACACATAAGTTGACATTCAATTTACTGACCAAGCTCAAGGCACCTTGTTTACCTTTACACTAAATAGGGTTCTGATGAAAGGGTAATGCAACTTCGGCTTTGCCTGGAGAAGCGATTCTTGTTTTGAATACTTTCTGGCATTATGCCATTAAACAGTTTGAATTGTGTGTTTTGGCTTTTCGGCTGCAAAGTTGCAGCAGACGCCATAAATATAAGCCAGCACACACTCCGCCACTCCCACGTCCCGTCCAGTCATCGTCCCGCACGGAACTGGACGCCACTCGCTGAATTGGCTCCGGACTCCGCTCCAGATTGAGTTCGTGATCTACGAGGCGTAGAGTGGCAGTGGCGCGAAGTGGGGTAGTGAAGGGACGTCTAACCAAGCGTGGCCAATAAAACGTCGCCTTTGCATTTGTTTTGATTGTTTATTACTGCGGTAAAGGGACCTTTCTCGTGGGCACTGGGCAGGGCAAACGGTAGCAGGAATCAAAACAAATGGAGAAACAATGACGCGTTGGGACACAACGCCGGGCAGGGTCTGCGTTGAATCAAATTTGTTGCAACACGCCACGATGGTCAGGCAATCTGGAGTTGTCTGCATCCCCTCGAGCTTAGCGCCACATAAAGCAGGACCTCAGCTCACTATTTTTCAGGCTCTGGACAGAGAGGACATCTGCTTTTGGCACGGGGGGATCACACATAAGATCATAGTTGGCGACGTCTGGCAACAATGCCTCAAAAGTCTGCTTTTATGGAGTTCTGACTTACTTTCTATCCCGTCTACTTTGCCCAGTAGACACTATACGCGCTAAATGTAACACATTATTAACATTTACTTATGATCCTGTCTGACCACGATTGATCTGTAATAGTGTTCGTTCAGCCATATCTTTCTCTGAAGCCTTATTTGTCCAGAAGAACTCTTGGCTCTCGACTTAAGTCAAGGCCCTATATTGTTTTCTTTAGAGATCCAGAACAAAGCCTCTGGGGCAATTTCCGAATTTCGTCAAAGCCACCAATGTTTTGTGTACACATTATGCTAAATTAGTGCGCCTGTATAGGTTGCTCGTGTGCATGACTATCCCCGATTTCCAGGAAAAGCTGGCGGCTCCGCACGCATTATGTATGCCATGCTCCTGCATCGATAAATCAGTCATAGCTGTCAAATGCATATAAATTATGTGCAAGAGCCAAAGCTCCACTGTGCTCCCCGCACAGTGGACACTGGGCAGTGGGCAGTGGGAGTGTTCTGCACTGGAAAAAACTGCAGAGAACCCAACCCATGTTCCAGGAGTGCAGACCATTCACTCGACATCCGTTTTTCCGACTGCAGACGGACTCGATTCTCAATTCGCGGTTCCCTGCTAGCGTCAGAACAATAACAAGCCACGTATTGCATAAATGCAATAAATGCGCACTCGGATGGGGAACGGGATGGGGAGAGAGTGGCGAGATGGAGCCCCTGGGTTCTGCGTGGGTTCCCGATGAGGTGGACGAAAGTCCACGTAGGCGGCTGAGATGAGCGACCTATTAGAACTTGTTGAGTGCCGTGCGAGTGGAGATGGTCGATGAGCGGACGTGGGCCATGGCGGAGTTATGTTAATGGGCAATGACTGTTGGATTCCGCATTAGATAGGATAATGTGCAGTCCCAGACAGAGCAGTGAGTGCAGCGCATAGCTGGGACATCGAGAGGAGGCGTGAAATCGTTTACGCTAATGTGCCCAGTCTCGAACTATCGCACATGAGCGGCTGAGTGTTTAGCCGGGGTTTATAACATATTAATTCAATTCGTCTGCCGAAAAGAGTGTCCGCCGAACCTGAGAGGATGCTCTTTCCTTTCATTGTCAGTCCATTGACTAATTTGCTTTTACATTCGCTGCTTCTCTGCGGACTGACCTTCCATTTCATTTAATGATGCTGCTCAGAACAGGGGAGATCTTCTACTCCTTAGACCAACTCTTTACTGATTCCATGCGTTGATATGAAAAATAAATGGTAAAACCCCATTCCTTACACCGCATGGAAGAACACTCTGCCTACCAAACTTCAATGACTTCGAATTTTTAACACAGGTAACTACTTATAAATTGTTAAAAAAATATAGGAGGATTTAGGAATACAATTTTGATAATGGATGCTTATATTTCAGATAAATCAATTGAATAAATTGGTTTTTAAAGACTACGAAGTACTGATCTCCTTACAATTAGTTACACAATACTAAGCCGACTTACACGATTAATATACAACTTTAAACCAATAGGTAGTATTGACTAGTATTATAAAACAATAGGTAGACCTTGCATCCGACAATATACCCCAAGGAAGTGTATCCAGGGAAAGCCAGTTCCCTAAAGGTTCTTTGACGATGATTTCAAATAATGTTGCAGCGTGATTCGGCACAAAGTTGTGAATAATAAATCAATGAGGGCAAGCCTTGGCTTTGTGTGAGTGATTTGGAAAAATATTATGTAAATTATCGTTTACAACGGTCAGCAATATCTATTTTGTGTTGCAGCAATTATACTTGACCAAATATTTACGCAACAATTATGATTTGTATCTCAGGGATGGGGAGTGAGAGGTCTCACGAGGCCAGGCTTAAGAAAGTTTCCCCCCGTAAATCCCCGGCGTCGTGCATAGAGCCGCCTGTCCCTTCCGGGAAACATCTCCCTTTTTCCCTCCTTGATGGCGGATCCTCCCGCTGAACAGTAGCGGCAGGCGGCAATTTAGCGACACAGAAGTGTGTGACAGGCGACAATAAGATGCAGCAGGGAATGCTGCATGACGGCAGGAAAAATGCAAATGAGGCATGCGACGGGCGTAGGAGGCTGCAGCAGGGCTTGCGGACCGGGCTAAAGAAAGTTGCAAGTTGCAAGTCGCTTGGTAATTTGTGCCAACTGTCAGAATAATGTAGTCAACTAACCGCCGATACCCCCGCCTGAATCTCCCGAAATGAGCAATTAAATATGCGCAGTCGTGTGTGCCACAAAGCGGCACAGTCACCACCAACGACATCACCGTCACCATCGCCATTCTTCATCATCGCGTTCATTGCGATCGGCGCACGAGGCTGACTATTTGGCTTTCTTCGATTCGTTCTGCTGAAGAAGCTGCACTGGCGGCAGACACAGCTGCCTCATGACCCGAATAACAATTGCCCCAAGATCCACGCAGACGGGTTGCCTGGTTGTCTTCGGTGCAAGTCTCTTCCATCCAGGGAAATGTGCTGGGTTAGCGATTGTCTTCAGGCTGAGGGAGTCTTTTGCTATTGGCTTTGGGGTTATGGACAGCTCAGCCTCCGCCTGCCCTTGAATATGCCTTTGTACTAACAGAGTGTTTTCTCTACTCTCTTTCTTTGCAGGTAAGACAGCGGATCCAAGCCCGAATCTAATGCGCCTACATAGAGAAAAAAACTACATAGGAAAAGGTTTTTAAGACATGAACAGGTTTTCTTAAAGTCTTTCTTCACTTTAATTACCAGTTCGTGAAATGGAGGGGCTTAAACA
>JAEIIO010008913.1:0-12236 GCA_018874655.1 Drosophila diplacantha | reverse complement strand
CTTAAAGATCTCAGAGATGTATTTTGCTTACAAATATACATATTGATTGCATTGTGTGTTTTGCTTGGCGTTTTGTTAGTTCTGCTTGTCTGTATGTTTGCTTTGATCTGTAATTGTTTGCTATTAGGAAAAAGAAACTCTTGAAACGGGGGTACCTATCGTGTGAGTGTGGGGAGTGTCTAAGGAAAGCAGCGAGCTTTTGTCGGAAAAAGAAACTTGAATCCGGCCTTTGGCATCTTCCGATTCATAGCTGGGTTACACTTCTTTCCGTTTGTTCCGTCCGAGATTTTATTTGCTTTGCATAGAAATCACGTCTTTCTAAGACCTGTAGTCGCTGGCACTCTCATCCACTAGTGGCCAGCATCTCTCCTGGATGCTGCCGCCGTGGTCACCTTTTCTACCAATGCACTTGCTGCAGCAGCACCGGCCGCTACTGAACCCAATCGCTCAATTACCCGAGAATCGCAGGAAATGGTCCTCTGAAGACACCGCGATCGCTCGCTCATCTTCTCCTGCTGCTGCTCCAGTAGCGTTGGTGCGGCGTTGAAGTGGCCACCTGTGGGAGTAAAACTCTGATTTAGAAGTCTTTATATCTTTAGAATATAACTCAAACTCACCTTTGGGTTTATCATCGAACATGTGCAGCTTCTGAGCCGTGCTTAGGATACTGTTCACTGTGCTTAAGGTAGTGGCCGCCGGATCCAACGACGGTTTCTTGATGGCAGGCATTCTGCTGGTGCCACCGATGCCGACAACACCCAACACCTGCTGTAAGTGATTGCCGCTGCTACTGCTGCTCTTGTTGTTGATGTTATTTTTGCCGAGATTGAGGTGATTCGTGCCTGGCTGCTGGTGGTGATGAAGCTGCTGGTGGACACTGATCGAGTTCCGTCGCTCCCTTACCGCCGCCTGATAGCGTTCCGGCGACTGCAGCGAGCACTTGTTGATGGTCTGCGGCTTCGCAAAGCAGCGATCAGCCGCACTTGAGTTCGTTGGTGGCGTGGTTGGCGTCGTAGGAGGCGTGGGCGTCGTTGGGGCCGAATCCACCGATGGCCGGTGGCGCATCCGATACTCACTAATGGACAGCTTACGTTTCGGCATTGGCGTTGGGTCGGGCACCGTAAGCATGGGGTTCAGGCGTGGATCGTGGCTGGCAGTGCGTGTGTACAGCTTCAACGGAGTAGTGGTCGGTGGCGGCATTTCCACAGACATTGGCGATGATGCCACTGCAGCAGCCGCTGTCACTGGGCTAACTATGGCAGCCGCTGGGCAGGTTGCCGCCTTGGAGGATTTGATTTTCGCCTCCAGATACTCCGAGAGGCTGGGCATGCTGTTGCTGCTGATGTTGGTAGGGACATTGCTGGTGACGCCACTGGCTGGCAACGAAGGAGAATCCTGCAACTTGCCGTAGATGGTGTTGTAGAACGGCAGTTGCGGCATCTTGGCGGCGGCAGGTGGGCAATTGCTATCCAGTGGCTGGACAGTTGGAGCAGGAGTAGGTTGCGTGATCAGCACAGGTATGGGAGCAGCCTTAGGCGTGGCCACTGTACTGGGGGCAGGTAAGGGAGTCGCGACTATAGCTGGGATTGCTGGCTTCTGAATGTAGCCCATCTTGCTGCTAATCAGTCTGCCGCTGTCCTTCTCCTTGTCCTTGTCCTTCTCCTTCTCCCTTTCCTTGTCCTTATCCCGCTCTCTCTCCTTGCCCTTCTGCTTTTCATGCTTCTGCTTCTCGCGATCCTTCTTTTTGCTTTTCTTCTTCTCCTTCTTTTCCTTCTTCAAGGCGGCCGCAATAAGCGCCTGCTGGCGGCTGCTGCACATGGACTCGCGGCGCCGGGCTATGGCCGTTAGCTTCCCGCTGGCAATGGCTGCCGCCAAGCTCATGGGTCCCCCGCTCGCAGGACCTGCCACCTCCTGGTGGTGGTTGTTTTCCTTGCGGTGCTGGTGCTGCTGTTGCACAGCAATCGGAACGCCGGCGGCAGCTACCCCACTAGACGCAACGATGCCAGGTCCGACGCTTGCCAGCGCTTTGCTGCTGTTGAGGAGTATGCTGCTGCTCAGGATCTGGCTGTTGGGCTTGGTCAGCTCCTGTTCGAAGTTGGTCTGCCGCTTCTTCGTCGTGGGAGGAGTTGGCGGTACAAGTGGCTGGGGCAAGGGAGACGGTGACGGAGTGACGCACATGGACATGGTGCGACGCCGCATCTTCTGCTGCTGCTGCTGATCCACATTGTTGTGGGCCAAGTGCTTCGCCTTTCCATTGGCCGTAATGGCTGATTGACCGGCTGGTGGCACCAGGATTGGCGTCGGCGCCGGCGGCGGTGGCAAGGTCTTAGAATCTGGCTTTATGATTGACTGGGTGGGCTTTTTCTTAGCCTCAACGAATGCCGGGACCATTGCCGTCGATGCCTTATGTTTTTCCTTCTCCTTCTCTTTTTCTTTGTCTTTTTCCTTCTCCTTGGACTTCTTCTTTTCCTTCTTCGACTTCTTCAACTGCTTCTCCTTCTCGCGCTTCTCATCCTTCTCCTTGGACGATTTCTTGGACTCGGCACCACTTCCGCCGCTGCTGCTGTTGCTCTTCTGGCCTGAGACCGAGGCGGTGGCCTTCTTGTTCCTCGACTGCAGGTAGGAAATGTTGGCTGCATGGAAGGAAAGCAAACGTTCCTGAATATCGTGCTTGGTGAGATTTTTCGTACTGGATGGAGCTGCAACTGCAGGAGTAAGGGGCGCCACCATCGCTGCTGCAACTGTTGCTCCTGTGGTCGTGGATAAAGCTATCGCCGCCGTTGAAGTTGCCGCGGATGGTGCCGACGCAGGGATAACTGCCTCCAGCTTGGGCTTCTTCTTCTGCGGCTGCTCATCTTCTACTTTGAGAGGCGGGGGTCGCGTCGCCTTGATTGCCACCTTTCCCACATCGAGTAGGGTTGCTGCCGCTGCTGCCGTTGCCGTGGAGCGCAACAGGGATTCGCCTGGCTTCGGTTCTTCCACCTTTGTCGGCTCCACCTTGGTCGGCTCCACCTTTGTCGGCTCCACCTTTGTCGGCTCCACCTTAGTCGGCTCCACCTTTGACGCCAATTCGGATTCAGGAATTGTAGTAGTCGTCGTCTCCACTTTGGGTACCAGCTTGACAGCGGTGGTATTCGGTTTCAAGTTTGGTTCCACAGGCGAGGGTTCAACCTTGGGCTGCTGCTGCTGCTGGTTCTGCTGTTGCTCCAGCTGCTGTTGCTGCTCGCGCTGCTCCTCCTCCTCCCGCTTCACCTTCACCATTTCTTCGAATTTATCGCAGGCCTGGCTCTCTACATCACGTTCCACGTCGATCTTCACGTCATCGGCGGCTGCACTCGTGTCCTCCGGCTCGATCTTCACCAGATTGTCCTCGGCGACGATTTGCTGAGTGCCCGGGCTAGGAGACCGCAATATGTCCACGTCATCGTCCTGCTCCGGATGCTGCTGCTGGATGTGCTCTGTTTCCACCTTCAAAGCAGGCATTGCGACGTCCTCATCCTCCGCCTCCTCCTTGGGCTCTTCTCCAATGACATCAATATGCGGTTCATCTGCTTCCATTCCGTTCGATCCGTTGCTAATCACGACAAGGCGGCGCTTCTTCAGCGGCGTACTGAATCCGTTGGCCAGGGGCGACACACTCGGCACGGGCTGAGGTTGAGGGGTGGGCGTCGTCGACTGACTCTGCGACTGCTGCTGCGGAGAAAGCCCTTCATCCGGAGTCGTTTCCTCGCTGATGGCCTGTCGCAACCAGCGCTTCTTCACCGACGAATTATTCTGCAGCGGCAGATGCAGTTGGTCGCGAGCAGTACACGTCGTCGTCGCCGTCGATGACTCTGTCTGATGGATGAACTGCTCCACCTTCAGCAGAGCCGGCGCTGGCTGATGCTGCAGCTGGTCGCGTTCGCCATTAATCTCGCTCATGGCCGCCCGCACGAGGCTGTCCAAGCCCGAGGAGGCTGACTGCTGCTGCTCACACTGCTCCTGCTGGAACCAGCTAGACATGAGCGTCTTCTTGGTCTTGGCACCGCCGGGCGGGAACTTGAATTCGCCGCTGCCGCCCAGCGAAGGCGACGCCGTCGTTGGAACTGACGGCTGCTCTACCAGAGGTCCCATGGCGGCCTCAATCAGCAGACAGGCGCTGCTCACGGGCAGGGACTGCGACTTGGGTGTGGGAGACTTGAACGATTCGCTGCCGACGGACGGCGAGTTGTTGTTGTGGTGAGCCAAGGCCAGGAGCAGACCTGCTGCCTGGTCTTCTGATCCGCTATGATGATGATGCTGATGCGCCTGATGGTTCTGCACATGATCCTCAGATTCGGAGTTGGTCAGCGCGTGCGATTCGCCATCCGACTCCACCATAATGCTCTTCCTTCGCTTATTGTTGCTGCTGCCATTATTGTTATTGTTGTTATAGCTTCGGCTTACCTTCCGCTTCTTCTTTTGGTTGCGTCGCTGCGGTGAGTTGGTGCTCGTCGGCGTATCCATCACATCCTCACTGATCGAGTTGGAGCTGCCGCGCTTGTTAGGCGAAGCTGGCGAGTTGCTCGCAGGACGCTTGTTGGCGCCACCGCTACTTACGCCCTGACGCGTCGCCTCCTTCTTGTTGCGCGCCTCCTGCTTCTCCATCTTCTCAATGGCTCGCAGTATGGCCTCCAGCTTCCGATCCTCCCGAGACTGCTTTGGCTTATCCTTGGCGGGCGTACGCGTGGTCGGTGTCGCTGCCGATGCCTCATCCTCCTTGGAATCGCCAGCTGGCGAAGGTGTTGCTGGCGTAGCTGCTGGGGTCGAAGAGGCGGGAGCAGCTGGTGGAGTCACGTGTTGTTGCTGTTGGGGAGGTGGCTGCTTGCCGGGAGTTTTCCTTGCTGCAGCAACAACCGATGGTTGACCACTGTTGTTATTATTATTATTATTATTGTTGTTATTGTGTACCAGGGACACACTTTTCGTGGGCGAACTCAGTTTCGTGGGAGTAGCGGCGACCTGAATGGCCTGGACAACGCCGGTTGAATAGACAATCTGCTGCTGCTGGAGTTGCCTTTGAGGCGACTGCGGCGGAGGCTGATGTGGCTGTGGTTGCTGCTGCTGCACAGTTGTCACCTTGATAGGAGTTGTCACCACATGTGATGTAGGCGTAGCATGCAGGGTCTGCAATGCGCTCACTGCCATCCTGGCCTCATCTGCCATTTTTTGCTGTTGCATTTGTTTCTGTTGCAGCTGTTGATGCTTCTGTTGCTGCTGTTGTTGCTGCTGCTGCTGCTGTTGTTGCTGCTGCTGTTGCTGCTGCTGCTGCTGCTGTTGCTGCTGCTGCTGCTGCTGCTGTTGTTGCTGCTGCTGCTGCTGCTGTTGCTGCTGTTGAAGGAAGTGAGCTGCTACGTGCTGTTGCTGTGCCTTTGGAGATGGTTGTTGCTGCTGCGGAGATTGCCTCACAAAATACGTAGACATGGGCTGCTGGGCAGCTGCTGCCGCTGCAATGACAGCCAAAGGTTCCTGATGCTGCTGCTGCTGCGGTTGCAAAAGGGAAGTTTGCTGGACCACAACGTGAGCTTGCTTCTGTGGCAACTGTGGTGATAATATTGGCGTTAGCATCGGCGTTGGCAACGCGGCCAGAATCTGCTGCTGCTGCTGGTGCTGTTGCGTGGGACTCCGCTGCAAAAGCGATGTCTGGTGCGGTGTTGGCGACTGAAGCTGAGCGGGCGTTGGCGAGGGAATAGACACAGAAGGCGATGAGGAGGAGGTACATATGCCCGAGTCGTGCATCACACTGGACATGGAGACCGAGCAGGAGTTGTTGCTACTGCTGCAGCTGCTTCCGCTTCCGCCGCTGCTATTACAGACCGGCGCCGTCATCGAGGAGGCCGCCGTCGGTGAGGGCTTGAAGCCAAGATTCAACTGACCGAGCTGCGGACTATTCAGACCCATTTGGCTGCTCTCGCCACTGGAGGAGGTTGAACGGTTCCTCGAATTCGGCAGGACGACACCCGTTGCTCCGCCCACTGCTCCGACTGCGGCCGCTGCTCCAGCTCCTGGTGCCCCCACGCCCAGTCCCATGGTCAGCTGAATGGCGGCGGCGCTATTGGCCGCCGCAGCTGCCGCCGCTGCTGCAGCCGCCTTGTTGCGGTGACTACTCCTGGGCTGTGTCGGCGGAGCCTGGAGCTGCTGCTGCACCGCCAACGGCAAGGCAAATAGGCAGTCGCTGCCCAGATCGCAGGCACAGCGTGTGCTTGTAGGCTGAATTACGGCAGCATGCGATTTCTTCTGCTCCACCGCCGCCAGGTCGTGTGGCTCGTGACGCACCGTGATCTCCGTCTGGGCGCGGATATGCGTCAGTGCCACTATGTACAGGTGGAGCGTCCCCTTCTCAAAGTAGTGCTGCAGCTCGGCATTCGGGCGGCAGGAACGACGGACAAAGCGAGCATCGTTGCCGTACGTCCGCGTATCCACGCACACTTCCGGCCCCTTGAGGTACGAGGGTGGCTGCTGCGTCACCTGAGGCACACTGCCATCCGGTCGAAGCGTCTGCATGGGCGCCTCCACCCCAGGCAGCTGGTAAAAGAAGACAAACTGTCCCGGCGTCTTGTGAGCCTTGAAGCTGTTCAGGTAGTTGCTCGGCGGCGGCGTGTTCATATTGACGGTGGGATTCTGCGTGCGGAATTGAGTGGTCAGCATGTACTTCCCGCGCAGCTCGTGGATGGGGGCGTGCGGCGCGAGCTCCACGCTGCTAATCAACACCTTAGCGCCCGCATAAGGTATGAGCTGAGCGCGCTGCTCCAACTCCAGCTCACTGCTGCTGCCGCCGCCGGATGTGGACAGTTGTTGCTGGATTTGTCGCAGCGCCTTATTCTCCGTGTTCTGAATGCTCTGCAGGAGGCTGGGTTGCTTCTGGATGGCGTGCAGGCGGGCTCGCAGCTCCGGCGAGTAATGGTTGGTAACCGCGTACTCGTAGTTCTCAATCCATTGGCGCAAATTGGCAGCATGCTTTTCCGCCGCCGTAAGAGCGAGATTGCTGCCACTTCCGCCGCTCGTTCCTTCGGAGTTGGACTTGCTCTTGCGCTTGCTACTCTTCTTACTGGTCTTTCCGGTGCCGGCACCACCTGAGGGAGTTACGCCGCCGCTGCCAATCTTCTCGCTGCTTCCCACTCCGCCGCTCTTCTTGGTTTTCTTTAAAGAGGTGCCGGAGGCACCACCGCCTGCGCCGTCTTTGGTTTTCTTCGACTTCTTGGACATGCCGGTGCCCGTGGCATATCCGCCATTTAGTCCTGATGTCAGCCTTTGCTGCAGCTCCTCGGATATGGCCACTCCACCGACGCCGGCGCCGCTGCCAAATGCTCCTCCGCTGAGCGTTGTTCCTGCCGCCACGGCAGCGGCTCCATTTGCTGCCTGTGTGGCCACCAGCAGCATGTGCTCCTTACGCTTTTGTCGCTGTAGGGCACGAGCTCTCACCTTATCCACCGCACGCGGCTGGCACAGCTCGCACATGTACTCCTCGGGTATGTTCTGGCGGTCAATGCCCATGCAGTCCACGTGTTGCCAAGCCCTGTTGGTCAGGAGAAAAGAAAGCAGTTAGATGTAGTCTTGAAACACTGTTCCTGCTCGAATTAGCCCTGTACTCACGAGCACTTGTCGCAGCATATCATGTAGCCATCATCGTGGGTCAGCTCGCAAATGCAGCGCGTCACAGAGTCATCTTCGGCCTCAGCTTCTGGCGCTGTCTCCGTCTCCTCTCCCGGGTCGATGTCAGCGCAGGCCAGGCCCAAGCGGGAGCTGCTGCTAATGGCCGAGTGGGCATCATCGTCAGTAACGTGGCGAGGAACTGCATAGAAGAAGGTGGGAATTATAATCTTTGGCATTTCGGTAAAATAAATACAATTATATTTCCTCTGAATTAATCCAACAGTAACAATTGAATTCTGATTGTATTTACAATGCTTCCTTAGGTCTCCGATATACTTACTGGGCTGGCCGTAAAAGTTTCCATAGGTGGGCGTGGTCTGACCGGCGGCCACTGTCACACCGATTCCGCCCAGTGACCACTGTTGCGGCTGCTGCTGTGCCACTCCAGCAATCGTTGTATCCGCCGTTGGCTGCTGTTGCTGTGACGGTTGTTGTTGTTGCTGTTGCTGCTGCAGAGAAGCGTAGGTGTGGTCCTGCATGATGGCGTGAAGCTGCTGCAGGCGAAGATCCTGCGTAAGCACTGGCACCGGTCGCACCTCCTCAATATACAGCTCCTCGTCGTTGGCACTCAGCTGACTGTGGGCCAACGGATGCTGTGCCGTTTGCGCCTGACCTGCTGCTGCTGATGTCGCTGTTGTTGTAAGCTTCACCAGGGGCGCGATGTCCAGATGACCAGGAACGTTGTTGAGCGGCGTCAAATGAAGAGACGTGGCTGGGGTGAGTGTTGTCGTGGTATACCCGCTGGCACTGGTGTTCCGCAAAGCTCCGAGATTGCTCATGCTATTGCTTTGGGTCAGGTTACTGCTGATGATGCTGCTGCTGCTGCTGCTGTTATGGTTCACGCTGGAAAAGTATGAATTGTGATTAGGGGATAGATGTCACAACACAAAATTCTAATATTATTGTCGTAGAAGTGATCGAACAGCTGGCCCGGCCCGATAGTTAATGCAATTGTGACACTTGTGAGAGCAAACTATCGATGCGAACAGTGTCGACACTTGAAAATCATTTGATCATCCGGAACGAGGCGTCATTTAACAAATAAATCGATTTTGAAGGGCTTACAGCCAAGCATTTAGAGCAGTCATTCTGTCTCTCGATTTGAAAATGATTAAACGTAATTGCCGACAGTTACGGACGAGTTGCCAAACCCTGCACAATTGCTGCCATTTATTTATATTTACTTTTAAGTCGTTGTGGCAAATAATAGCTTGATTCTACGTTTACTATTTTAAATCCCAATAATTTATGTTGATATCTGCATATCTATCCTTACCCGTGCTTGTTGTAATACTCAATGACAGTCGGTGCCTTCCTTGCCGCCTCGTGCTGGATTTGCTGGTGCTGATGCTGCTGCTGCTTGCGCTCTAGTGACGCTGCCCGGCTGCTGGGTGCACTCACCGACTGACGACGCGCCGCCGTCGCCGAGGACATATACGAGGAGATAGCCGCACTTCCGCTTGCAAAGCCATGTGACGAGATGCTAACCGAGGGCGTGCTGGCCACCGTCACCGGAGGCGTGCCAGTCCCAGTGACTGTGAGGAACGATGGCGAGGAAACCGGCTTGGGGCCGGAGGCTTGATAATGTGTCAACAGCAGATTTCCATGCGGAGTACCACCCGGACTGCCAGCGGATCCGCCATTGCTGCTGCCGCTGCCACTGCTATTGTTGCTGTAGATAATCTGTGTGGGCGGTGGCATGTTGCTGCTACTGCTGCTGCCCGTGGCACCCGGCACCTGTTGGGACCGCTGCTGCTGCTGGCTAAATGACTTCTGGGCCATGCTTTGCAGGATGCGCGCGGACAACTCATCCGTCATTTGGGTGCCGTTGACAATCATCACGTCATCGGTGATCAGCGAGGAGTTGGCCACCGTATGCGCAGGCTCATTGTCGCTACTCCCGCTGCTGTTGTAGTGGATTCGCTTCGTCGTCCCCATCTGTTGTTGCTGCTGCTGCTGGGGATGCTGCTGGATGACGGTGCCATGCGAGTTGACAAATTTAATGGTTCCACCACCAGCGGCCTGAGCCTGCGCCTGCAGCAAGTATCCGCCAGCCGAGCCGGCATTCGGCGATGTCTTGTGCTGCAGCTGAGTTCCCTGCGGCAAGCTGATCTGCTGCTGCTGCTGCACATACTTGCTGTTCAGCTTGGTGACCTTGGTGACCGGTGTGGGAGTAACTATCGATTGTTTTGCATAGGTAGGTTGCTGCTGCTGCTGCTGTTGCTGCTGGGGTAATGCGGCAATGGACAGGGCAGTCGTCTGTTTTACAAACTTTGCCTTTCCACCAGCCGCCGTCTTGTAAGTTTGCTGCTGTTGCTGCTGCTGCTGCTGCTGTTGGGTGATGAACGTTTTCAGCTGCTGGGCCTGTAGTTGCTGTTGCTGCTGGTGTTGCTGTTGCTGCAGCATATTGCCCACGCTCTTCACCGTAATCTTCTGATTGGCCTTTTTCAGGAGCGCCGCATTACCAGTTAATGCTGTCGTCGCAGTTGCACTCACATACTTGGGCTGCGCCGGCTGCACAATTATCTGCGGCGGAGTGGCCGGAACGTAGGACTGCAGGCGAGCTCCGACGCGAGAACCTACGGTCACTTTTTGCAAGGTGGCCGCCTGCGGGTGATGTTGCTGCTGTTGCTGTTGCGCCTTGAAAGCGCTGATGCTACCAAACTTCTGGGGTTGTTGCTGCAGTAGTGGTTGCTTTGCCGGCGATGCCGTCACATACGGCAGAGTTTTGGCGCCCATATAGCTGAGCTGCTGCTGCTGCACTGCTCCTCCTTGGACAGGGGCCGGCTTGGAGAGCACCGTGAGATTGCTAAGTAGCAGCTTTGAATTGTGCGGCGGCGCTGCAGCCGAGGCGTCAATAATGACATTGCTGGTGCTGCCGTCAGTGGTCACAATCTTGTAGATTTGTGGATTGATCAGCTCCTGGCCGGTGCTGGCTGAAGAGGCTCCTCCAGCTCCTGCTGCCGTACGCACGGCGTACTTTTGCGTCGCGTTCACCGCCACTACTGACTGGGACTGACCTTGGCTGGCACTGAGGATCTGGCGCGTGCTGATCGACATGCGGCGCTGCATGATGCGCTGCAGTTGCGCCTGCGTTGACAAACTGGTGCCATCGATGACGATGTGTGGCGGCGGCTGGGGGCCAGCGATCCCAACGCGACTGATGCTGCTCGTGCTACCGCCGACATTGCTGCTGCTGCTGCTAACGGCGGGCTCCACAAAGACCGCGTCGTGGCTGGACATGGGCATAGCGATGCTGGTGTAAATGTTGTAGAGCGGTCTATAAACTTAAATGATATATATATATTTATATATATATGTATGTTTCTGTAGGAAGAAGGAGAGCCTGACTTGGCTTAAAAGTTCACTCGATCGGTAGAGTTCAAGATTAGCTTTCGATTTCACAACACTACTTCACTACGGGTGAGGCCGTCATATTGCTGTTGCTCTTGCTGTAGCTCATGGCTCTTCGTTGATGTGCCCCCAAAGCATTGGGGGCCCAATGCATAACCTCTGGCTCTGGCACGGAGTGGTAATAACGCTACTAACGGTAGGCGATGAGGGCCGTGGTGTGCGCTTGAATTGCATTGACGGTGTCCAACACTGTGCCACATCACATTGTCAGCCATCACAAACATAACGCTGCGAGAGATTCAACGGCTTCCGCTTCCCTTTCCTCTGCGTACTGCTCTCTTGCTCTGCAGTTCTAGATCCTGCGCTCCTTTAATCCTGAACTCTTCTGGTCCTCTGTTTCCAGTGAGCGTGTTTCCCGTTGCGATTGGTATTAGTTTTACGTTGTTGTCCGTCGTTGTACGTTGCAACTTATTCTTCATGGATATAGCTTTTTTAAACGATCTTCCTTCGTTGTTTCTGAAATATAAAAAGAAAAAATGGTAAATTATTTAGTTAAGGATTAAAATATAAAGATTTAAAGAGAAGGATTCAAAAATATTTCAGACCACCGATAGTATCGCTAGGGTAGTGCGCCCACCTCTATCGTCCCGGCGTGGCATTGCCAGATGCAATTCGTATTTAACGTTATGTAATAAAATAAAAAGCACAGCACCGTTGCTGTCGAGCGCCAAAAATGCGCATGCGCACTTTAAACATCCAATATCCGCGTTTTCTCTGCATACTATATGTATGTAGTTTCGGATTTGCTTTCGGAATGTGTTTCGTGATGGCCGCTGCTGCTGCACTTGCTGTAAACTTGAACGCAGCATCAGGGAGCGGAAAATCAGAGAGAAACCACCGAGAAGCGAACACGGTGCGAAAGGTGTGCCCAAAGCAAGCAAGGGATTGTGTGCATTGTTTACGCTAGTGTGCGTGTTGGCTGTGTGTATGTGTGTGACCCCCCTGGCAAATATTGGAGAAAAGAAAAACAGCAACAACGTTAAACACTTGTGCATTTGTCTTGTATGATGAAAACCAGTTTTTCTCTTTTTTGCATTGTTTATGCGCGCACCTCTCAAGCTAAATCACTAATGCTAATGTCTCCCATTTGCCCACATTGGCAATGTAAAATTTGTCACAAGTGAACATTAGAGGAGATAGCTTGCAATCTG
>JAEIIO010008873.1:0-17604 GCA_018874655.1 Drosophila diplacantha | reverse complement strand
CGTATATGATGCGTTATTAAGAAGGTTTTCACTTCTATCTATTATTTTCCTGTTCTCTGCACCCGTTTTGTTGTTCTATTCGACGATACAAATTTCCGAATATAGCCCGCGCTGTTATCGATAGTTACTGTCATCGCTAATGCGCAGCACGTGTAAATCAAATGTTTGCGGCGGAGTAAAAAATAAACATGGGCAAGAAAAAGCACAACGCCAAAGCGCGGCAGAATCCGCAAACTATTGTGGACAACTCGGCCGTGAAAAGGGTAACTCTGGTCCCTGCCGCCAGGCACTCCTTACTGATCCTCCCATTCCCAATGCAGATCCAGATCGATGTTGATGCAGTTGGCGAAGCCAACCAGGCGGGCTATGATGAGGCCAACGCTCTGGTGCTGCCCTCCGAGAAGCGGGCCACCAAGATCAAGGTGGACAAGGTGCAGCACGTGAAGATCCTTACCAAGAAGCAACGCAAGCACCTGCAGGCGATCGTGGACAAGAAAAAGAAAAAGGAAGGCGTAAGTTGCGCTGGGTGATCATATTTACCGATTGACTCATCCCCCCATGTTTGTGATGCAGCGCGCCCAGCTGTTGGCCGATCTGGCCGCCGTGCAAATCCCAGAGGCGGAGCTACAGCAGTACACCTCCATTAGCCAGGTGCAGACGGTGGGCCTGAAGCGCCTGCCCACGCTCGACGAGTACCTAGCGAAGAAGAAGGCGCGGCAGGCGCAGGTGGTGGCTGAGAAGAGCTCGGGCGTCAGGCGGGTAAACGCTATCAAGGGATCTAAGCGCAAGCTGCTCATCGAGGAGCAAGAGGAGATTGATGCCAAGCGCCGCAATCCAAATATAGTTAGCTTGGAGGAGGAGGACGACGACGATGACGATGACGACTCCTCCAGTAGTGACGAGGATGAGGCGCCGCCACTTCCGGCCATTGTCCCAGCTCCCATACCTGCTCCAGTGGCTGCACCGCCAAAAGTCGAGGCAAAGCCCGAAGAAAAGAAAACGAAGGCGGCACCACCAACGCCTGTCTGCACCCACCAGACCGTGTACGTGCCGGTGCATCGGTCCAGCGAGGTGCAGGAGGCCCGCCTCCGCCTACCCATTCTCGCCGAGGAGCAGGAGGTGATGGAGACCATTAACGAGAACCCCATTGTGATTGTGGCCGGCGAGACTGGCTCGGGTAAGACGACGCAGCTGCCGCAGTTTCTGTACGAGGCGGGCTACGCCCAGCACAAGATGATCGGCGTGACTGAGCCCCGGCGGGTGGCCGCCATTGCCATGTCTAAGCGAGTGGCACACGAAATGAATCTGCCGGAGAGCGAAGTCTCCTACCTCATCCGCTTCGAGGGCAACGTGACGCCGGCCACGCGCATTAAGTTCATGACCGACGGCGTGCTCCTCAAGGAGATCGAAACGGACTTCCTGCTGAGCAAGTACTCGGTGATCATTCTGGACGAGGCGCACGAGCGCAGCGTCTACACGGACATCCTGGTGGGCCTGCTCTCGCGGATCGTTCCTCTGCGCCACAAGCGCGGCCAGCCCCTTAAGCTGGTTATCATGTCCGCCACGCTGCGTGTTACCGATTTCACGGAGAATGCTCGCCTGTTCAAGGTTCCGCCGCCGCTGCTGAAGGTGGAGGCACGCCAGTTTCCGGTGACCATTCACTTTCAGAAGCGCACGCCCGACGACTACGTGGCGGAGGCCTACCGCAAGACCCTGAAGATCCACAACCAGCTGCCCGAGGGCGGCATCCTCGTCTTCGTCACGGGCCAGCAGGAGGTCAACCAGCTTGTGCGCAAGCTACGACGTACCTTTCCCTTTCACCCGCCACCGTCGTCAGCGAAGGACCCCCCGAAGACGGAGGAACACACAGAGCCTCCTGCTGCGCCTCAGGCGGCGGCGGGATGTGCAGATGCCGAGGCGGAGGACCCCAAGGAGCTGGAGTTCGACATGAAGCGCACAATACGTAACATGCGCAAGTCCAAGAAGAAGTTCCTGGCCCAGATAACCCTGCCCAAGATCAATCTGGACGACTACAAGCTGCCGGGCGACGACACGGAGGCGGATATGCACGAGCAGCAGGACGAGGAGGAGCAGGAGGAGTTGGTGCTGGAGGACGACGATGTCGATGGCGGTGACGACGGCGAGGCGGGTCTGATCTCCGGCAACAGGCGACCCCTCTGGGTGCTTCCCCTCTACTCGCTGCTCTCGTCGGAGAAGCAGAACCGCATCTTCCAGCCCGTTCCCGAGGGATGCCGCCTGTGCGTGGTGAGCACCAATGTGGCGGAGACCTCGCTGACCATTCCGCACATCAAGTACGTGGTGGACAGCGGCCGCCAGAAGACCCGTCTCTACGACAAGCTGACCGGCGTGAGCGCCTTCGTGGTCACGTACACGTCCAAGGCGTCGGCGGACCAGCGGGCGGGACGTGCGGGCCGCATAAGCGCCGGCCACTGCTACCGCCTGTACTCCAGCGCCGTCTACAACGACTGTTTCGAGGCCTTCGCCCAGCCGGACATCCAGATGAAGCCCGTGGAGGACCTTATGCTGCAAATGCGCTGCATGGGCATCGACCGCGTCGTGCACTTTCCCTTTCCCTCGCCGCCGGACCAGGCGCAGCTGCAGGCCGCCGAGCACCGGCTGACCGTGCTGGGTGCCTTGGAGGCCCGAAAGTCCTCGGAGAAGACCGACTTGCCGCCGGCCGTCACCCGTCTCGGCCAAGTCATCTCCCGCTTCCCAGTGGCCCCGCGGTTCGGCAAGATGCTGGCCCTGTCCAACCAGCAGCAGCTGCTGCCCTACACCGTCTGCCTGGTGGCCGCCCTCTCGGTCCAGGAGGTGCTCATCGAGACGGGCGTGCAGCGGGACGAGGATGTGGCGCCGGGCGCGAATCGCTTCCACCAGAAGCGCCAGAGCTGGGCGGCCAGCGGAAATTACCAGCTGCTTGGCGATCCGATGGTCCTGCTTCGGGCCGTCGGAGCGGCGGAGTACGCCGGCTCCCAGGGCCGCCTGCCGGAGTTCTGTGCGGTGAACGGCCTGCGCCCGAAGGCGGTCAGCGAGGTGCGCAAGCTGCGCGTTCAGCTGACCAACGAGATCAACCTGAACGTTAGCGATGTGGAGCTGGGTGTGGATCCGGAACTCAAGCCGCCCACGGATGCCCAGGCGCGCTTTCTGCGCCAGATCCTGCTGGCCGGCATGGGCGACCGGGTGGCCAGAAAGGTGCCGCTGGCCGACATTGCCGACAAGGAGGAGCGGCGACGACTCAAGTACGCCTACAACTGCGCCGACATGGAGGAGCCGGCCTTCCTGCACGCCTCGTCCGTGCTGCGCCAGAAGGCGCCCGAGTGGGTCGTCTACCAGGAAGCCTACGAGCTGCAGAACGGCGACTCCACCAAGATGTTCATACGCGGCATCACGGCCATCGAGCCGGAGTGGCTGCTCCTCTACGTGCCCCTCCTGTGCAATGTGCGCGAGGTGCGCGAAGATCCCGCTCCCCGGTACGACGAGGCCTCCGGCCGAATGTTTTGCTACGTGGACGCCACCTTCGGCAAGGCTGGCTGGGATCTGCCGCTCGGCGAGGTGGAGATGCCGCTCAGTGAGAAGGCCTGCTGGTGAGTGCTGCAATTGACCGTGAACTGGGCGACGAACTGAACTCCGTCCTCTCCCCTTTTCCAGCTACTTTGGCATGTTCCTGCTGGAGGGCAAGGTCTGCCCCAAGCTGGCCGAGCTGCGCGGCAAGCTCAAGTCAACGCCCGCCTCCCTGATCAAGAGCTGGTCCAGCATGAACGACAAGGTGCTGCGCTTCAAGCGGGCGCTCATCACCAGGCAGATCCACAGCCGTCAGGCGCTCTTCGAAGAGTTTCGAAAGGATGCCCACTGTGAGTATGGCTGCGTTGCTTCCCCCAAAGCTTACTGACTTTGTAACTCCTCCTCCTGCAGTCCTCATGGAGGAGTACCAGAACCTGCTCTACGACGTGGCACTCAGCGAGCTGACGCCTTGGTGGCCGCCGCTGGACAAGAGCTAGCTGCCTTCTGCTGTCTTTTGTATAACAAGTTTCATTTATTATTTATTTAATTGATATACATATATATACATGTATATATATATATAGATTTATATAATTCTTTTATGTATAATATAAATATGAATTGGTTTTAAATGGAACTAAACACAAGAATGGAGTGGAGTGGAGTGGAGTGGCGAGTGGGGAATAGGGATCGCTCCGTTAACTGCTAAGTTTGGATATTAATTAAATACAATCCATATTATATGTACATAGCAAATATGTGTGTAATATTGAAATTATTATATTTGTAATTGTATTTTGTAATTTGTAAGTTGTAATTTGTATTTTTGCATCTTCGTAGTTCGTAGTTTGTAGCTTGTATCTGGTATCTGTTGGTTTCCTCTCCTGGTTTCTGGGCTCAGCTAATCCCTTCCTTCTCGGCTGTGTCTATGAGAGATTTGGCTAATTGGGGCATGTGGCTAGGCTGTATATATAGTGGCTAATGGCTATATATATATATATACGCATCGAACGATCTTCGATTCAGATTCGGACTCGGAGTGGCTTTGATCGCAGTGCTCTTCCCTCTCTCTCTCTCTCTCTGTCTCTATCTCTATCTCTATGTACATGATGTAAACCTTTAACAGTTCCGGGGATCTGGGACTCCGTCTTGCTGCAGCTCGTCCTCCTCCTCCTTGGGCGTGTGTTTGTGTGGTGTGTGTGTGTGTGTGTAGAAAAAATCAGTCTAATATATTAAGGCAACGTGAGAGCTTTACATCGTCGTCATCCTACCCGTCCTCCTCCTCGCTAATCCCCCACCATGACCGCTTACACCTAGGAATCGTGTGTAATATCTTATAGTTTCCTTGTAACTGCATCCTGTCCGAGTGCGCCCCTCGAATCGCCCGTCTCCCGGGATCTCTACGCTTTAACAATCAATTTTGGTATTCTTTGTGTCTCTGTGGGTGTCGTGTGTGGCGTCGTCGTAACATTAACCTTTAACTTTAGGGTCTAAGCTATATAACTAACTGTTACAATATACATATACATATATATAGATATATAAATTCTTTGTATATAGGTTTAGGTTCGCTTAATATTCCGTACTGTATATATTGGCTAGCAAGAGGAGAAAGAGACCGAAGAACGAAGAACGAAGAACGAGAACGAAGTAGGTAATGCTTGAGAGAAGCGTTGAGTTTCGGTTCGGGTCTTCCCCTTTTTACAATTCGCAAAGTTACAACAATTATGCAAGTTGGATACACGTATGTTTATATACTATATGCGCCCTCGATTCGCGCCCGCTCCTCCTATATGCTGAGTATGTCCATTAACTGCCGCTTAAGACTAACAAATTGAATTCTCTGTGTCGCTTCTTCTCCTCCTCGCCCTCTTCTCGGCTATTGTAGGTGAGTTCCTATGTCCCTAGATATACCCTAAACGCAGTCGTTTTATAAACTTTACTTTGATTTCTTGGAAGTGTTTCTGCATCTTTGTATCTTTGTCACTCTCCCCCACGGACCGTGCGGGCAACTGGGGAGGACGGAAACACACAGTGCGTCCTGTAGTGGGGAAGCCCGAAGCAGGGAACAGGGGATGGGAGGGGCCTTCCCCTGTCTGCCCTTTGCTGATATGTATTACAAGGTTGTGTGTCCCGCGTGGCCCTGTCTCCGTGTCCGCGTCCGTGTCCTTGTCCAGGCGTCGGGGTGTTTGCTTGGCAAACAAATGCAAATGGGCGGCCAGCCTAGACCGTTGTCGCCGATTCCTCGCCTTCAACAGCGCCATTGCCGTGGGGATCCTCCTCGGGCGTCTTGGCTGCTGCCGCGGCAGTCTCCTCCGCCTCCTCCTCTTGGCTCAGAGACGGGCAGCTCGATTTGGCACTAGAGTTGGAAGCGAGCTCTGCGCGAACGGGGCTGGGCGGAGGTGTGGCTGGAGCTGGCTGCTCCTCTGGCTGGGAGACGGTGACCTCTTGCAACGGCGTCTCAGCTGGTTGGGTTTCAGCTTCAAGTGCAGGTGCTGGGGATCCGGTTGGGGATTCCGTTGCGGGCTCGGCTACGGGCTCCGTTGGCGATACAGCTTCCGGCCTTGTCTCCGTATCCGGCTCCTTGTCCTTGGCCTTTTCTAGTGCCGGCTTGGCCTCGTCTTCAGCTTCGTTGGCAGTGACAGTGACTGTGACAGTGTCTGTGGCTTCCGCCGTCTCCTCGTCGGAGTTCTCCTCCTGCCGGTAGGCGGCGACGGCATCGTCCAGCTTCTGGAGCAGCTCCGGCGACAGCTCGCCCACCTCGTCCAGGCTGCGCTTGTTGTTGTCCGCTATCACCTTCCACATGTTTACCAGCCTGTTGAAGTTCATCAGGTCCAGCGGCGGCAACGGAATGGGGTGCGTGGCGGGCGTGTCCTCGTCCTCGTCCTCGGAGCTGCTGCTGCTCACTGCTCGGATCTTGGCCTTGTGCGATTTTGAGGCGGCGCTGTTGTCGCCAGCGCCTGCCGTGCTCCCTGTGGCGACGGAACCTCCGCCGCCTCCGATAATGGGCGTGAGGCCGGCGAGCTTCAGCTGCATGTTGTACTCGTGGAACTCGCGCTGGATGGAGCTGCGCCGCGAGTTGGCCATCTCCTCGGAACTGCCCATGATCTGGTTGTACTCCCGGAGACCCATCTCCTCCACGGGCACGTAGTGCTCGCCGATCTCCACCAGGTAGACGCAGCGGTTGACGTGCGACCGGAAGCGCATGTCCTTGTGGTTGGGCGTCCAGCAGTGGACCACGTGGCCGACCATGCCGGCACTGGGCTCCCAGTCCTTCCAGGACAGGCGGCCGCCGTTGTTGCGCATCCGTTCGCTTGGCCACACGACGGCATTGATGATGTCCAGACAGTCGTAGATCTGTGGGGAGATGCGGGTTAAGAAAGCTCTTCCCAGCAGGAAGTCCCCGGCTACTCACCCCCGTGTCGTCCACGATGATGACCTTCTTGAAGATTTCGATGCGCGGCTTCCAGCTGCTGCCCGGTCCCAGTCCCGGTCCCGTGCCAGCACCTGCTCCCGTTCCGGCTGCCGCCGCAGAGCCCGACGTGGCCGAGTCGCCGCCACTGCCGCCCAGAGGAGCGGAGGTGAGGCAGATGGGACCCTTGGTCTTCCGCGGGTAGTCACCGGGCGTCGTGATGATGTTGCCCAGGCCGACGCCCATTCCGAGGCCCAGGCTGCCGTACGATGAGGATAGCTTGGCGCTGCGTGGACTCGCGGTCTCGTGCTCCACCTGCGCCTGGGGCGTGACGAGCTCCTTGCCGGACTCACCGCCGCCTCCGGCTCCGCCTCCGGCTGCCCCCGTTCCCCCGCTGGCGATGGGCAGCGTGGCCCGACGCTCGTGGTCCCGTCCCCGACTGCTGCCCAACTGCTGCTGCTGCTGCTGCAGCTGGCTCCGGCTGCGCACTCCGCCACTGCTGGTGGCCCTGGCCGCTCCGCTGGGCCCGGATCCTGAGGAAGTCTCCTGATCGCGCTCCCTGTTCAGGAGGCCGGCGATCAGCGTGGTGGACGTGGGCTTCACGGGCATCACGGCCAGGCCGCCGCGCACCACCGCCAGGCTGTCGCTGACATAGTTGCCGCCCAGATTGGCCGCGCCCGGCACATTGCCCGGCCGGACGCTGTAGTAGCTGTTCACGGTGAGGGTGTTGTAGAGCGGCGCCGAGATGAAGACGGGCGCCAGGTCTCCGGACTCGCCGCCCGTGCTGCTGGCCGTGCCGGGGGCAGTCACTCCCAGGCCGGAGCCCGCAGAGGCGCCCACGCCCGTGGCCGTGGATGCTGCTCCCACCACGCTGCCGCCGCTGCCGAAGTTGCAGGCACCGAGCTGGATGGGTCCCGAGCCCGGATGCGGCTCCAGCGCCGAGCCCGAGCTGCAGCCCTGGCGGCAGCGTTCCCGGATGCGGTGCCACCAGCCCAGCACCGTCTGCCGGATGGTGTCCAGCGTGATGGCGCCACCGATCACCTGGCAGAGCTGGGCGTTCGTGTCCGCGTAGGAGGTGGTCAGGGGCGACACGTAGATGGGGTAGCCGATGGGCTGGTCGCAGCTGGAGTTGATGATGTTGCGCAGCGCCTGCTTGGCGTTCTGGATGCTGCCGCGCTCCGGGTTGCGGTTCCGCAGGTAGATCAGCTCCTGCTGTTGCCCGGCCCACAGGCCGCGGACGCACTCGCGGTTCAGCTTGATCACGCGGAAGCTGAGGAAGCGCTTCGTCAGCCGGATGATGCGGTACTCGTCCGAGCCGTCCTCCATCACGTGCCGCAGGGCCAGCAGGTTGGGCGCGCCGCGCAGCACGGCGCTCCGCCACACGGGATCTGCCTCGTGCGAGATGACCAGCTCCTTGGAACAGTTGTCGATGGCCTCGTAGAGGGCGTGGGGGTCCAGGAACTCGTCCGGGTTCGTGATGTGATCCTGCTGCAGCTTGAGCGCCATCTTGACCGCCGGCGCCACCACAGAGTGCAGCAGTTCCATGTCGGCGAAGACCCACTCGTCGCGCGGCGATGTGATCCTGAAGTCGCCCTTGAACAGGGCGTGCAGCCCGTGCAGGAAGTACTCCACGCCGGTCAGCGAGCTGTGCGAGGCCGTGGCCAGGGATCGGCGGGCCAGCAGGCCCAGTGCCAGGCAGAGCGAGACCAGGGGCGCCTCCTTGCCCACGCTGGCCAGCTTCAGGCGGAGCGTCGGCTTCTCCTGGCTGTCCTTGCGGCTGCCCGGCATTCCCGCTCCCGGGCCCGGCACTGCTCCCGTGGCCGTGCTGCTCTTGGCCAGCTTGACGAACACGTTCTGGTCCATGTAGGTCACATAGCCGCCCAGGCCCGGCGCACTCTCCGATGTCTGCCGGGAGATGTTTGCGAAGCTGTGCGAGCTGCTTAGCTGCGGATCGTTTCCGCCGCCGCCAGCGGCGCCAGCTCCTCCGCCTGTGCCTGCGGCGACGGTGCCACCTCCGCCCGTCACGCCTCCGCCGCCCCCCACGCCACCGTCCTGGGCAGCACTCTTTGGCGGGCGACGCAGCTGCTGCTGCGACTGCGACTTGGACTGGCCAGCGCCAGTCTGCCCACCAGAAGCGCCGTGAGCCGACAAGTTGGGCGTGCTCTTGGAATCATTGTGGGCGGGCGTGACCGGCTGCGGCTGCAGCGTCGGCGGCGGCGCAGCGGCTGCCGTTGGCGGGGCGGATGAGGCACCTCCGGCTGCTGCGACTCCGCCTGCTGGAGCCGATGCTGTCGCGTCCCGTCGCATGTCGACGCAGTAGTTGATCCACTTGAGGTACACGTGGCAGAAGCTGGAGCGCGTGATGCCCACCGCCCGGAAGTCAAAGTCCTCGTCCAGGTTGAAGTTGAAGATGGGATCCAGGTCGACGAACTGCCGGCCCAGCGTGTGCTGCAGCGCATCCTGGATGGGCCCCGAGGCCAGCCACTGCTCCAGCTTGGGATTCCTCACCACATAGTAGATGATGCTCTGCGAGGGGGAGGAGGGAGAGCGGAGGTTGCTGAGGGTTCGTACAGTGAGGGACAGCACTCACCTTGATGTAGTAGGTGATGAGCACCTTGCGGTACTCGAACACCTGCAGCGTGGCGCTGGCCAGGTTGTCCGAAATGGAGTACCCCTCGATCACGTACTGGGCGGCGACCACCTGCCAGGCCAGCCAGCGGGTGGAGAACATGGCGTTGGCGCTGAGCAGGCGCGGCAGGTGGCCGGGATCGCAGCAGCAGCAGCCGTCGTTGTCCTCCACATCCTCGGTGATGGCCTCCACCTCCCGCTGCTGGCAGTAGGTGCCGCGGAACTCCAGGCCGCGCATCTGGAACGTGCACAGGCCGTTGCCCAGCTCGATGATGTGCACCAAGCAGTTCAGATCGTCGGAGGCGAGCACTGTAGGGGAGGAAAGGGAACGAGGAGAGCATTAACCCATGGACGCAGACACGGACGCATGGAAGTTCGAGGGACCTACCGAAGCAGTCGCCCTGGTTGACGTTGCCCCAGCGACCCATGAGCAGGTCGCCGCACAGCGAGTGCTGCAGCGAGCGGGTGAGGTGCTCGTAGAAGATGCTGTTCAGGTTGTTGTCGTCCGCCCCCAGGTCGCGCTCCAGCTGCGAGCTCAGCCGCGTGTTGGAGTGGTCGATCCGGCGCGTGTTGTAGTCCCGCTCCCAGAACTTGATCGGGCGCACGTACGAGGTGAGGAAGATGGCGCTGCCGAGGAAGGGGTTCAGCGGCGTGGAGAGCAGGGCGGAGATGCCCGCCTGCAGGAACAGCATGGCCGAGTGGGGCACGCTGAACGGCTGGGCGAAGGCGTGGAAGGCGGAGCCCCACGTGATCTGCCACGGGGCGATGTACGTCACGATGAATTGCAGCTGCGGGAGAGCGTATCTCGGGTCAGGACATGGATTCGAGCGAGAGAGGGAGACGTACCTTCAGCAAGAAGTCGCAGCACTTGCGGAAGGCCAGCGACACGAAGAAGTAGTCGATGATGAAGGTCTCCGTGGCCACGGAGAAGTCGATGCGGAACAGCAGCACCGTGAATATGATGATCAGGTACTGGTTGGTGGGGTCCGAGTACGCGTTCCTCACGACTGCGAAAGGGAAGGGTTACGAGGGGATTAGCTGGCATCTAGTGGGATCTCTGGACTACTCACACTTGAGCGCGCAAACGGCCACGATGAGCGTGCCCCAGGGCAGGCCGAACTTGGCCACGATCAGCTGCGAGTCCGCTGTCAGCGAGGAGATGGCCAGCAGCGGGAAGAGCACGTTGCGCTCGAGCACGCTCAGGTAGATGTACAGCTTCTCGAACCACATGATCTGCGGCGCATTGAGCACCTCGAACTGGCCGAACTCGCGCTGCATCAGCAGCGGGCGGGCGAAGCACAGCCACGGCATGTGCTTCCGCATCTGCGGCACCGCGTAGTGCAGCAGCAGGCCCAGCACGCCGATGAACGCGTACAGCACCACGTTGAGGTCCGGCTGCAGCGCGGTGAACACGGTGCTGCAGTGCAGGCCCAGCACGCTCACCGCCAGCAGGGTCATCACCACCAGGTCGTTCTTCAGCCGCGTCGTCACGGTGGCCTGCAACTTCCGCGGCAGCGGATCGGGCAGATCACTCGCGCTGCTGGCATTGGCGTTGGGGTTCCCGGTGCCGCCTCCGCCTCCGCCGCCGCCGGCGGCGCCTGTGCCACTGCTGTTGTCACTGACCTCGGTGGTGCCAGTGCCCGGTCCCTGGTTAACGTTCCCGCGCTGAGGCTTTTCATTGGCCGGCGCGTCGCCCTCGTTCTCGCCCGGGTCCGCCTCCAGGTAGGCGGGCGTGGCATCTGTTGTTGCGGTGCCCGCTCCCGCTGTCAGGGTTGACATGTCGCCTGGATTCGTGGCCGATGAGCTGGAGATCCTGTCCTCCGCCTCCGCTTCCGCTTCCGCCTGTGCCTCTGCCTCGTCTGCCTTGGCCGCCTGCTGGTGCTCGTAGGCCAGAAGGTCTGGCGACTGCTCCTCGGCCTCCTCGGTCGTCGCCTCCGCTCCTGCTGCGGCGCCTATGGAGGCGTACGAACTGGAGGCGGTGATGGCCCGCTTGCTGCTGCTTATGGTCTTGGCCAGCGTCTGCTGGCTGCTGCCCAGGGACGAGGCCTTCGACTTGCTGTGCTTCTGCCCCAGGGCCATGTCCTGTTCGGTCTCCAGCTGGTCGTCCGGCGGCTCCCTTTCCGGCGGCTCCTCATTGTTGGACGCCAGCCCATGCTCCAGCGAGCTCAGCTCGATTTGCTCCTGCTCCTGCGTCTGCGCCTTCAGCTCCGTGTGGCGGCGCTGCTTGGGCGTGCTGGTGGCCAGCTGCAGCGCAGCACTGTTGCCCGTTCCCTGCTGGACCTGGCTCAGTTCGTCGTCCTCGTCCTCGTCGTCGCGATAGGTGCTCACGATGCAGGTCTTGATCAGCCGCCACAGGTGGCTGAAGTCGCTGGCACAGCGGGACAGGTGGTAGCCCAGCGGCACCAGCATGGCGCAGAATATGGAGAACAGGATGTACTGCGTGCCGCGCTGCTCGTCCAGGGCCCCGTACAGCGGGCCGTACAGCAGCATCACAGCCAGCACCGAGCGCAGCACGCACAGAAAGGAACCTGTTGGGGCGGGGGAGCAGAGAATTAGCCGCCTGGAACTCACCCAAGAGATGGGGGAGATGGAGGGGAGAACTTACCCAACAGACTGCTGGCCGCATTCCCGCCAAAGACGTGCATGTCGATCTGCTCGAGCAGGTACATGAGGAACGTGTTTATCTGCGGGCACAGGCCCACCGAGAAGATGACGGGGAAGCAGAGGAGGAGGATGTAGAGCGCCTGCAGCAGGAGGGCCACCACGTCGGCGGGTGAGTAGCGCATGCCAAAGAAGACCACCAGGTCCGGCGGCCGCTCTCCGTAGTCCGTGTCGAGGCGCTTCAGCAGGAGCAGCAGGCCTCCGCCCAGGCAGAAGTAGATGGCCCGGGAGTAGGCCACCGTCTTGTTGAACCCGTGCACCGGCGACGCCGCGTCCGGCTGGACGCTCTTCACCAGCGAGTACTGGGCCCCGGCGATCACCGCGCAGAAGAGCAGGGCGCACAGGTCCTTGTAGTGGTCGTGCTGCAGGATGGCCGCGCCCAGGCAGGCCACCAGGGTGCACAGAAGGCTGGCGAGGAGCACGTGCAGCCAGTGCAGGTCGCGGTCGAACAGGGCGAGCAGCTCCAGCCGGTCCATGGCGATCTTGAACTCGTGCTCCTGCCCGCACAGCTTGAAGCGGTACTTGTAGAAGCTCTTGGGCGCCGCCGGCTTCTCCGCCGCGGACAGGTGGCAGGCCGGCCTCCAGTAGTCGCAGTAGGGCGCGAAGTGTCCGTCCACGTTCAGCATGGGCTGTGAGATCTGGCTGATTTGGTTGCTGGGATGGTTGGCCAGTCCCAGGGCGCTGAGCACTCCTCCGCCACCGCCGCCGCCGCCGCTGGCCACTCCTCCGGCACCGCCAGCTCCGCCCATGCCCATGCCCGAGGCGGATCCGGAGGCCGCCTCGCTGTTGCTCGCCGCCACGGCCGCGGCCGCGTCGCTCAGCTGCTGCAGTGCGTCCAGGTGACTGCGCGCCATCTGCTGCCGCTCGTTGCGGATCACGTTCAGCAGTCCCTGGAACGAGAAGGGAGCGCCGGCGGAGCCGTGCCGCCCGCTGGCGCTCCCGCCCATCAGCATGCCTATCTGCTGCTGCGTCTGCTGCTGGGTCGCCAGCGAGGTGCCCCGGTGGCCGCTGGCGTTGGCCTCCGCTGCCGCCGCCAGCTGCTCGCACATCAGCTTGGCGTCCAGGCGCAGCTTGTCCCGGGCCAGCGCCCGCTCGATGTTCGTCATGTGCTCCACGGTGGAGCCGGAGGCGGGGTGGGCGCACTGCAGCGCCTGGATGGCGTCCTGGTAGAACTGGTAGTGGGCGTTGGACATGTTCGGCGGCACCAGGCTGCTGCTCGCCGGGATGGGGGTGCCGTCCGCGGAAATGCCGGCGATGGGGCGGCCGCGCTCGTCCACGGCGCCGCCGTGCATTAGCCAGAGCATCTTGTGGATGTCCGCCGTCAGGCTGTCCGTCAGGCTGATGCTGTGCGTGGAGTTCGAGGAGGAGGAGTTGCGCGAGGCCAGTTTCGACTGCTTGACGAGGGCGAACTCGTTGCCGACATCGGCGGCGTCCGCCGGGGATGCGCCCCGCCTTCGCCGACGCAGCTCGTCCACTTCGCGGTACTTCACCACCTTGGGGATGGCCCCCAGGCTCTTGGCTGCCATTTTGGACGTGCAGGGCTGCTCCTCATCCAGCAGCGACCTCGGCGGAGGCTGCTGGTGCTGGTGCTCCGGCTCCATGCCCGCCAGCAGCTGGTCCTTGGAGCTGGCGCTCACCTGCTCGCAGTCGCTCGACGGGCAGCCCGAGTCCGCTTCGCTGCGGATGGGTGCGGGGGCAGGAGCTGGGGCCGGCACTGCTGCCCCAGATTGGTGCGCCAGCTCCTGGCGCAGCTGCTTGTCCGCCTGGATCTCCCGCAGCGTCGCCTGCTGGCGATTGCGCTCGCTGAGCAGCGGCGACCTGGAGCCGGTGTTGTTGTCCTCCGTTTCCTCGTCGTCGTCATCGTTGCCGCCACCCGCCGCTCCGCCTGCTGCTGCTCCTGCCGCTCTTCCCGATCCCGATCCCGATCCAGTCGCCGGCTTGTTCTGGTTTTGGAGATACGGATGCCGCAACAGATCGCGGGTCTTGAGGACATCGTCCAGCTGGCTGTGCGTCAGTTGCAGCTCGTTGAGGATGTGCTCCAGGTTGTCGTCGAAGTCCTTGAACACATCGTCATCGTCGTCCGCCAGGATGCCGCCCACATCCGACTCCGCGCTGTGGTGCGTTTGACTGCAGCCCAGCGCCCGCGTCCTCCTGCGGATGGGGACGTCGTCCACCTCGTCGTCGTCATCGGCGTTGCCCTGGCCAATGCCTAGGCAGATGTCGTCGTGCTCCGAGGCTTCGTGCGACGCTTTCTCGTCCGAGTGCTCCACAATGGGGTACACCGGGGGCTCTATCAGGGCCGTGGTGGAGCCACAGGCGCTGGAGCTGCCGAAGAACAGGCTGCTGCAGGTGCTGCCAGCGCCAGGCGCTCCGCCACCGCCACCGCCGCCGCTGCCGCCCGCCCCCATGGAGCCAGAGTTGTTCGCGTCTCCGTAGCCCTGCGTCGGATACAGGTTCAGGTGTTGGTTTCGCACCAGACTCTTGCTGGGCGGCGGCAGGGGATTCCGCATCTGCTGCTGCCCCGATATGGCCTCCACGCTGTTCGGATGCGGACTGAGATTGGAGACCGACGGCTGCGGGCAGAGCACCTCCAAGGCGGCGCTCTTGATGCGCCTCACTCCGCCGGTGCCTCCGCTGCCGGCCGCTATGCCCACTCCTCCGCCTGCAGTGCCGCCTGCTCCGCCGCCACTGCTGCTGCCGCCCATCAGGGCCGATTTGACTCCCTGACCCGCCGAGCTGCCCTGCTTATGGTAGCTGGTGGCGTTGGAATGTCTGCGTCGCTTCATCCCCGCAGCAGAGCTCCCCGCTCCTGCTCCGGTTCCACTTCCGCCAGCACCACTGCCACCGGGGCCCAATCCACCCGCGCCCTGAAGCGGACCGCCGGCCAGCTGCAGCGCAGACATGGTGCTGGTGGGATCCTTGCGGATAATAGCGCCGCCCAAGTGATGGTGCAGGTGGTGGTGGTGGTGGTGATGGTGGTGATGCTGGGCCCGGAATGCCGGCTGGTGCGGCTGCTCGATGCCCAGATCCGATTTGGTGTAGCTATCGTCCTCCAGGTACACATCCGACGAGGAATCTGCGGGTGAAACAAAGGGAGGCGTTAGAAGGGCGCGTCCACGCGACCTGCGAAGCTCGCTTAGCTCACCTAGTATCCAGGACTGCAGGGCCCGGGTGCAGGCGTCAGCCACGCCGCCGCTTCCCGCATTCCTGGCCAGCCCCAGCTCCATGTCCTCCACATCGTTGGCACCGCCACTGCCACAGCCGCCGCTGCCGCCTCCGATCACCGCCAGCGCTCCAATGCTGCTGGCCGCACTCTGGTGGGGATGGTGGAGGATCGGCTGAAAGAGGCCGCCGCGATTCTGGTGCTTTAGCCGCTCGTCGTGCGTCTCGGAGCTGCGGTGCCGCTGGAGGCGCGACGAGCGCCCGGGATTCGCTGAGGAACTCGAGACGGGTGCAATCACCACCACGGCGGTGGAGGACGGATCTCCCATTCCCGTGGCTGGTGTGCTGGCTATGAAGTGCTGGCGCGGATTGGCCTGGCCGCGCGCCTTGTTCGTCGGCTGGGAGTGCAGGAAAGAAGGCGCCGCCGTGGCAATTGTGTCCGACTGGTTGCGCATCAGCTTATGCTCGCCACCGGAGCCGGCAGCCGCCGCCGCAGTGTCCAAGCTGCTCTGCCGCTCCAGCCGTCGTCGGTGCCGGCGGCTAAACACCTCGGAGCACTTGCGTGACAGATGACCTGTTCTTACGTGCTGCACAGGGCCCACTCCCGCCATTGCACTGGCGGCTGCTGGGCCGGTCCTGCTGTCGCCGCCACTGCTGCCGCCGTCGGCGCTGCCCGCACTGCTGCCGGGCGCCTCCACCAGCTCCGGATAGACGGTGAGGTACTTGTTGAAGAGCTCCGCCTGCGCGGCAGCACTGTTGGATGAGTTGGCGCCGCCTCCGCCCACAGCTCCCGTGCTCCGAATGGACTTGCTCACGCTGGCGGAGCCCGCGAGGGATTGCTGGTCCTGTTGGCTGCCGCCGGACAGCATGGAGGGGGCGTAGAACATGAGCTCGATGGACTCCGAGCTGTTTTTACGATGCACATCGACCTTGAGATCTAGTGGAGGCGGTGGATACATGTATGTCCCTGAGATTAGCTGACCAAACCAGAAAATAGAGGGGATGGACTCACCAATGATACTGTTCACATTGTCGATGGACATGATGCTGTTCTCCTCGCTGGCCTCGTTGATGGCCTGCTCGACGGAAATTCGCGAGCCGCCCGGCCGGATGACCTTCATCTCGATGCCGCCCTCGTCGTCGTGCCTGGGCTCCGTCTCTTTGGTGACCTTGAAGAACTGCCCCTTGAGGTTCACGTCGGACATGGTCTGGGCGCGATCGTACAGGCGGTGCAGAGCCAGGTTGGCTAGTTTCACCATCAGGATAGTGAGGCTGGTGAGCACGCAGTACAGGCACCATGTCAACCAAGTGCTCGGGAAATACTACAAGACAAGAGCTGAGTTGGGCTGACCAGGCACAAAGCAGGTAACACTCACCAGGTAGGCCACGAAGGGCGAACAGAGCAAGTAGAGCCATAGGTACAGGTGCACCACGTTGCAAAAGACACCCTGGTGCGGATCGTAGAAGTAGCCGCCGGTCAGCGAGGCCCACACGCCCTGGCGCAGTATCTCCAAGGTCTGCGAACCCATGGTGGCCTATGCTGCATCTCTCAGCTGCCGGATGGATATGGATCCACGTTGCTAGACACCTCTTGCTGTTTGCACTTCTGCCTCTGCCTCCGCCAGTGCTTGTGCTGACTGCTTCCGCTTACTCACAGGAGGCAGCCTGCCCTTCACTCCGCTGCGCCGCCACAACTCGACCCAGCGCTCTCTCTTCCCGCAAGGCGTTGAGTTGCGTTTGTTTTCTTTGCTGATTAAGCCCCCGGAGAGGGGATTCTCCGAGCTGGATGACTGGATGACTGCAGGGCAGGAGCGGCTGTGCACGCGGGCGGGGGCGGGGCTGGGGCCGTGAATGGGGGCGCTCTGCTTTTTCGGGGGGAAAGCTGTGTGTGGGGCAAGGCAATGCTGCGGCTCTGCTCGCTCTGCAGCGCGGACTCCGGGACTGGCGCTCCGCCGTTGTTGGACAGCGGGATGGCGGACGTCGCGTTTTGAGGCTGTTGCGAACGAAAAAATCGAATCTCGCTCGCCGTAATTTAAAAAAAAAATTGCAATTTTTCTTTTGTTAATTAAATCAGTGTTGCCAGGTAGCGTAAGGCAAGAGATACTAGATAATTGAGGGACTGAAACATACCAACAAGTCCGCTAATGTGCTGCACAAGATACTGATTTCAGAAATCGATATACCACTATCGATAACAAATCGAGCGCCAATTACTCCTT